>BHDV01057151.1:0-10766 GCA_005406045.1 Adoxophyes honmai | reverse complement strand
AACCAGTTTTAAACCTATTTTTGCAATAAAACCGTTTTTGTAATTTTTTGTGATGCGGCGGTTTAGTATTAAAGCGACGACATACTAAGTCATTACTTTATGGGACACGTGCACGCGTCGACAGCTGGCGGCAACTGAGGTCGCCGCGGGCGATGCCTCCAATTTACGTAGCTGTTAGAGCGAGATAGACGATGGCTCTCGCTCAACGCGCGGCAATGTAGGGTACATCCGTACCGATAAAATGTCAACTACCCTCCACTTTATTTTTTTTAATGCATGTATATCTCATGGATTGAATTTAATGTAAGAAACGTGTTTGCTAATTTAACTTTTTTTTTTCCTGGGATAAAAAAATATCACTTTTCTACATACCAAATTATATTAGAATTGGCCCTGTTTGCGCGGGAAGAAGTAATTTTATAATATTATTTTGTTATAATATTTTTCCTCTTATGTACAGTTTTTGTTTTCATGAACCTAAATCTCCCCCAGTCTTCCCGAATCAAACAGCAACTCCACGTTTTTTTTACAATCCGCCTATTTTAACAGTTTTCGTCGACATCACCAGAGGCTCGTTAGCTCAGTAGGTGAGAGCGCCGATATAGGACGCAAGTCATCGGAGGGCGGAGGTTCAAATCCTCCACGAGCCAATCTTTTTGGTTCTTTTACGTCAATTTTTTTTTTCGAAAAACTTCCTAAGTGAATTGCAAGTGACTATGCGTCTGGTTAAGCCCATTCACATTACTAATTCACCAGTTTCGAACTTTGCTCAGTACATTTTAAGAAAGACCACAAAAATATATAAAGTACCTACCTACATATTCCTTCTACTGGTTGTTTAACCAATTTGACCCTGTGGGAGACAGATGTTTCATCGCTTTTCAGTTCAATGCTCCCCGCGTTATGCCTACTTAATAAGGCTATCCGAAACCCGTTGTAGTCGGCATGCACCTGCACCCGCGATTGTTATTCCTGCTCGACTTTGCTACGCTAAGCGGCTTACTAAAGAGCCGGAGTAAAAAAGACGGCAATATTTTAATTTTTTTGTATATAAAAATTACGGGAAAAACGTCACATGTGTTTTCAACGCGTACCTACACCCGACCACAGGTTTAAATATTGACTGTCAATTTCTGGGCACCCTGTATTTCTGTCTATATTTTGATAAGAATTAATACTATAGGTAAACATTAATATAAAAAGGATATAATCAATAATACAGTCATAATTACTATCGAACGAGGAGTGAAGTTTTAAGTTTAATTTTTTTCTCAATTTCTGGTCCTTGATACCTAGTATTAACTATGTTTTTTAATTGATAAGATAACCATTCCTATTGTACATACCTCTAACCCTCTATACGCGAGTCTGACTCGTGATTGACCATTTTTTTTAACTTTCACAATCCCTTTTAAATTTTATCCTAACATTGACTTTGGATTTAAGACCAGGGACATTAGATGTATCAATTAAATATTTAAAAAGTATTAATCAATTACCACTATCATTATTATGATAGCAAAATCATTAATCACTCAACTACGAATATTATCTGAAAGAAAATTGGATTAAAAGATTAAATTCATCATAAATCATTTATTTGTCCGTAGAAAATTATTATCGAATTTGGGTTCTAAGTACTTACGTTACGCAATTCCTTTTATAAAATTTGTTTCTCTTTGATTTTTGAGATAAATAGGAATAAACATACAAACTACATGTATTCTAGATTCCTACATAGACAAAACCATGACTAAATCACACTTCGTGGCCACTTCTAGCACATTTTTTTAGGATTTCCTATGCCTTAGTCACCTCTTACGACGACCACGGAAGTAATGGAGATGTTTTATTCTAAGAGCCCGTTCCCACCATGTCGGGCGTCGGGCCGATTTTTAATCGGGTGTCGTAGCGGCAGAACATTTTATATGAAGCTGTTCACACACGCTCGACAATCGGATCCGACATAAAATGTCGGGCGTTCAGCGAGCCCGCACGCCGATAAAAAATCGTGCCGGGCGCGCTGTTCACATCAAATCGGATGTCGGGCCGACCCCGCTCGCGCCTCACCCCCTGTACCTACCGCGCGTCGCGTTCACACATTTACATTGTCGTGGCCGACAGCCGACTGGTGTGAATAGAGGCCCCGACACCGATTAAAAATCGGACCGACAGCCGGCCAGTGTGAACAGAGGCGCCGACACCCGATAAAAAATCGGGCCGACGTCCGACATGGTTCGTTCCCGCTCTCGAGCTCTTAGTGGTTGGAACCTCTGCTAATGATGACGTCTGCTCCACAGCACATGCTCAACCCTCCAGGCGACGCCGCTGGACCTGGCCACCTTCCACTGGTTCGGCATCACGGAGACCTTCGCCTACCTGGTGCAGTACGCCACTCCCGGAGACATTCCTGAAGCGTGCGCTGTGCTCACAGACTCTTCCGTTTGTAAGTCAGCAAAAGAAACATAATTTTAAACAAAAAAAAACCGACTTCAAATTAGCAATATTTTGAAAGTATTCTGTTTACTGAATGTAAATTCTTGACTTCATCAACAAATTACCGAAAACGCCGTACAAAATTTGAAGAGTTCCCTCGATTTCTCCAAGATTCCATCATCAGATCCTGGTTTCGTGCCAATGGGACCAATTTCGAGTTATACCCTTTCGATTAAAAAAAATAATTTGAAAATCGGTTCATGGGTCTCCGAGATATCGAGTAACATACAAAAAAAATATATATATATAGGTCGAATTGAGAACCTCCTCCTTTTTTTGAAGTCGGTTAAAAACAAATAAGTACAATCGGTCAAGAAATTGGTCTACCCCTTTATGATCGATGTTCATTTGAACCTCACGAAGCCAAAAAGAAACGCGAAGAATTGTATGGAAACTGTGTTGACCGCGGCAGTTGTGCTAACGTGCCGCTTAGAGGCGCTGTCTCAGTTTCCGTACAATTCTTCGCGTTAATACGCAAACAAAATCGACAAGTTTCTTGACCAGCTTCATTACATAAACCAGAGGTTCTTAATCTTAACCTTTTTGCCTGGCGACTCAAAAGTCAAAAATATTAGAAGCCCGCGACCCAATCGAACTCTAAAAACAAATGAAATGCAGTGACTGCGGTTGGGTTTTCAAAAAGTCCCGCGGGTCCTGCGACCCATCTCGATATGGCCCGCGACCCAAAATTGGGTCGCGATCCGACGTTAAGAAACGATGACATAGACGCTCTGCATTTACATTGATCAAAGCGTGTCACTCACTAAGCAGATACGATAAGATATCTGTATCTGAACGGATATCTGTCAATATCGCTCCCCATAAAATTCAATGAGCGAACACACACTACGCAGATAACTTATATTTTACCGTCAAGTATCTGTTTAGTCTGTGACACGATCAATTTAGAATTCCTGCTTCCGTTGTTAGTGCATTTGGATCTTTAAGGATGCTCGAAAAGAGGAGACAGTGAATGGGACAAAGAGGCGATAGTAGATTAAAGAGTCTTCCATCTCTCCAGCGGACCCTGTCCAGCGTCTGGCCAACTGGGTGACCAGCCAGCCGTGGACGCAGCCCTGCATCGAGACGCGCTACTCCGAGGTCCTGGCGGCTCACACCAACACCAGCTATGATGCCCCGCAGTCTGTCAGTAAGTGCTTGTGACCAGTTCAGACTCACGCATGAGAGGAGGTTGCAACCCTCGATTATTTCCAACTAGCTTTCGCCCGCTGCTTCTCACGCGTTAAATTCGGGCTAACACGGAAGAGATTTTGGAATTATTAGTAGGAAGCGCCCGCCAGAATAGCCAGCAGATAGTAGATTTTTTCCTACTTTCTCGACACTTATCGTCATATTTTGGAAAATTAAAAAAAAACTTTATAAATTGTAGCCTATCTGCTATTCTGATGTATAAGCTACATTACAGTAAAGTTTCATTACAATCCATTCAGTAATTTTTGTGTTAAAGAGTAACATTCTCACGCCTGTATTTCCCATGAGGGGTAGGCAGAGCACCTGGATTCTAAAATCCAGTGCCACGTCTATCAAATTCAGGGTAACCAGATGGTTAAAGAGTAACAAACATCCAAAAATCCAAACATATTCACAAACGAAACCAAAATATTAGTAGGATTGTCTCATGATTTTTGTACGGCGTTGCGGAATAATGGATTAGAAGCAGTATCGAAATAGTATGAAACTGATGTCGTACAAAATCAAATGACCATACCGTGGGAATTGTCGGAAAATGAAAAGAAAATCCGACTTTGTGGCTCACCATTTTTATACGGAACTTCGCATTTTCTTATTATTTTTCATGGATCTATAGATGGTAAGAATGCCGTATAAAAATAAATGACCAAAATATACCCAGTCTACTTGAACTTTTCAATTCTCACTTGCACTCAGTTGGACAGCTTACAAGTGACGGCATAGTGCTGAATCTTATTATTTTATGCTCTTATATCGTTCTAGATAGGTCACCTGGTGGTTCAGATGACCAATTTTCATGCCTGTATTCCCAATATACAGGGTGCTTCGGGAGGAAACCGCATAACTTTACCGCCGTGTTTCTGACCATATTTAGAAACTATAATGTCATATAATGTAAGCTGAATTCGGCTTAGTTTGCCAGTAATTAACGTTTGCAAACGGATCTTTTCACTGTATTTTACTTGAAAATTATTTATTTTTGACAAGAAATGTCTTTGTGACTCTTCCAGCGCGTTTGTGCGTTGCCAGCTCATCCTAAAACATTGTGTTACTGGTGAACCAATATCAATTTATTGAGTTTGTATGAAAAGTAAAAAAAAAAAGTCATATTTCGACCTATGTTCATATAACATTTTTTAATTGTTATGACCTCAGCTATACGCTGGTGAAGTTATGCGGTTTCCTCGTGAAGCACCCTGTATAAATACCTAAATGCATTTTAGTTCACTATGAAGTTTAACGTAATTCAAACGATAACGCCTCTCCAAAAGTGAAAAATTTGTACTAAAATCCGTTTCCTATTTCTCCACTTATCCGTTCCTAACGTCAAATATGTTAATATTTCCCAGTCAGCTGCCTTTAGCACTTGAATATATTAACTCACCGCTATAAGAAGAGCTTTAGATCCCTATATTTTGCTGGTGTTTGGGGCTCAAGATATGGAGGTATTTGCTTTAATCGAACGGAGAAACTATGAAGCTCACGAATTGCATGCTATATTGATGTACGTGAGATGATCGAGTGGTGGGGGTGTGTCGATAAACTGTCAATATCGACACGACTTTACTTTGAATCAAAAATATTTTACGCCTTATAATTTTTAACCTGTACCTGTGTGGTGTCGGGATATTCATGGTTTTGTCTATATCAGTATATCACATTTATGTCATTTTAGTATCTGAGATTAAAAACATACCATATACTCTAGTAGGCCAAACGGTCTACCGGGACCGGCCATTAGCTAATTCGCCAATCGATAATTGTAGGAAGAATTTTTTTATCGAACACAAAACTATCGATACTATCACGCCATTCGATCCTGGTGCAAGCCTAGAACTAAAATAACGAGTTCGCTTTTATTTTGATAAAGCGTCAGGCGTGAACGATCCTGCGCTATATTTTATCGGAAAAGGGAATTTAAATGTAAATCGGGAGCTTTGATTTTGCTACGGAGCAAATTTACGACGATGTGCAACATTTTTATTTTTAATCCCGTACATGAAAACAAGGCGGGCTGACATTATTACCAATAACATTGCTTATAATATGTAGTTTTATAAAAGTGTATTAACGTTTGTATTTATCTTTGTAATAATAGTGTTTTTTTATATCAAGATTAAGCGTCTTTTAAGGGTGTAGCGACCCTAACGCCACCTATCGACGGATAGTACAACTTCTTCGAAACGTCATCTATATCATCAGATGTCAAAAACTGTTCTACATCGCGCTAACGTAGTTTCGAAGATCAATGGCATGAATACATCTTCCAATCTTGCTTCTAACTGTGATACTTTTTAGGATCCTTACTAGCTAAACGCTTAACTAAGTTTGGATTCTAAATTGTTTTGCCAAATGAATAACTAATAATTACATATAAAAATTAATAGTTTTGAACCTTAAAATGTAAACCTTTTAAATGTGAAATTTAATAAGTTCCACGTTCATACAGAGCGTATACCCACTGCCCAAAATTCAAGACTACCCACAGTACCCACATTCCTATTTTTTATTTCGTTTGCAAATAAATGTGTCTGAACGCCGCAAAAAAATGCAAACTTTCGTCTAGTAAATTAGGCAACACAATCAGCGAAGCACTAAGTTTAATTACGTTAGCCTGATTAGTATTCCGCGGGTTTTTAGTCCAATTAACGATATAGGCAGCAAATAACGAACAAAACGGGTGATTCTGTTTTGGAATTCATTCGCCGGCCGTGTTTGGAGTGTTTGGACCAATACGTCTGTTGTTCGGACTTCTGCCAAAACAGATTGCATTTTTGAACAAAATACACATTACACTTGCATTCCCAAATACGTAGATAGAATAGGTAGAACACACGAAACGCTGAGTAGTTAAAATCATGACTATTTCATGATTCTTAGCTACTTCTAGTATTTTTTTATCTTTTAAGTTAAAAGGTACAATAGCTACAAATTGCTAGCCTATTTCTTTAGTCGCCTCTTACGATTTCCACGGATGAAATGGAGAAGTATAATCGCCAATTCTAAACAAACAATATTTCTAATCTAAACAAAACCTTTATAAAACGCAACTATAACACTACTATTTTAGTTAGTTTCTAAGTTTTGAGTTACTATTTTTTCACAAAAGTTGACCTTGTGGAATCATGTCGCTTAACATTTATCATTCAATTTTAATTTGTTACTTTAACTAACAAAAAAAAGGTACGCGAAGGAATGGGTAGAATGATGATAAAGAATAACCATTGCCAATGCGTTGCTAGTCTGTTACCTATTGTAACTGTAATTGAACTACTTCGCGCCAAACACATTTACTGCAGGTTTTCACGCTAAAAACTCCGTTAAACTTCACAGTCGCATTGGCATCAACAGTGTCCAATTTGCACGCCCAAAATCCAGAACTTTATACAAATAAATAAAAGTTTAAACAAAGCTTTGAAGCGGAATAATCCCCATGTTTCTGATATGTTTGTTGGCCCGGGGCACTCAGATATGATTTGTTGGACAAATTAAAATAATTTTTGAGCCGTGTTTTGAAAGGTTCAAGTTAAACGAATTAACTTTTGTGTTATGATCATTTTATAAAAGGGTATGGTCGGGAAATGGAACAAAGAGTCAGAAAGAGAGCATTGGATTACATCTTATAATGGTAAATGGATAACTCAAGTCTGTAAATTGACATGACAAGATACTAGTCGAGCTAGTTTCATGTTCAAAGAATACCTCTCCATTTCTTCGGTGAATGTTATAAAGAGGCGACTAAGGAAATACATACATTATAGTACGCTTTATTCGAAGGGCTGCCAATTTGTCGCAAAGGGTATAGGTACCTGTGTTATTAAACTTTTTTTTGGCGTGTGGTGATCAGCTTAGTAACTAAAAACCGGCCAAGTGCGATTCGGACTCGCGCACGAAGGGTTCCGTAACAAAAACAGCAAAAAAAAAACACGTTTTTGTATGGGAGCCCCCCTTAACCCGACAAAGTCAAAAATCACGTAAGGTATGTGTTGGTACATTAAATACGACACTTTCTATTTTAGTCGCATTACAAGGTGAGTGTAATGTGGCTAAAATAGAAAGTGTCGTATTCAATGTAGCAACTCATACTTCATACCCTTACGTGATTTATAACTTTGTCGGGTTTGTTTATCTTTTTTTAAGTACCTAAAAGTCTCAACCATAGGCGGAAGGCCTTACATATTATTCTACCTTGCCATTTAGGTACTTCACACACGCCTTTTGTGTAATAATACGCTTTTGCCACCGCGGTCGCCTGCAATCTGCATTGTAAATTCACCAATTTGTCTGATACCATGCTACCACATACTACTGAAAAGGGACACACGGCCTTCTCGCTTAGTCTGCTTTTTTCCCTGCTATCCCACGGGAATTTCCAATTTTCTGGGATAAAAATGCAGTCCATCGGGACTCAAATCTATAGCAAATTTCGTGTTAAATAACACCTCTCCATTTCTTCCGTGGAAGTCGTAAAAGGCGACTAAGGAAATATGATTAGGTAGGTATGCATGTGGCTTTGAGTCGAGCAATCTGTCACGATTCCACCTCTTTCATACAGATGAACTAAAACAGTAAATGAACAGTATGAAACAATCACGCCTGTATTCCCAAATGAGGTAGGCAGAGCACACAAAACGCTACATAGTCAAAACCATAACTGTTTCACGTTTCGTGGCTACTTTTAGCATACTTTTTAAGTTTTAAGATAAAAGGTAAGTACAACAATAGTGATAGGTTGCTAGCCTGTCGCCTACAGCATACCTAAACCCATTTCCTTAGTCGCCTCTCACGACATCCACGTAAGAAATGGAGAGGTGCTATTCTAGGTCCCACATAACACGTGGGGTTGTTTGTTATAATATAACGTTCTGAATTCAACCGTGGTCACAATTTGCGGCGATAAGGTAAAACCCTGTCTCTGTATGTACTATCGAACCAACTGATTCCTGACCCATCGCGGAACGTTGTCACATTAAACGTTATTGATATTTCGCCTGTCGAGCAATGCAATGCCACTATGACGTTTACTGTGAATAGGTTCTATAACGGGTCAGGAATCAATTGGTTCGATGGTACTCAACACTGACCCAATACACGGCACTTGCAACCTTAAAATTTATGTTAAAGTAAGACAGGTGACAGATGGGTGTCATCTACTGGGCGCTGAGGCGTCGAGAATTGGTACATTTACCTTACTTAGGGTTTATTAAAATTACTAGCTTACCACCCGCGGCTTCGCCCGCGTGGAACTCGGTTATATTGCGGTATAAAGCACAACTATAAGAAAACTTCTCGTTTCAAACGACACACAGCGCCATCGATCTATCATAATAATATATTGATCGATATCGATCTATCATCGATTGATATTGATCTATCAAGCAAACTATATTTTTGTTTTCCCTCGGGAACGTCAATTTTTTCCGGGATAAAAAGTACCCTATTATTTAATCCGGGCTTCTATCTTTATGTCTGCAAAATTTCAAAGCAATCGGTTCAGTAGTTTCGGCGTGAAAGCGGAACAAACAAACAAACAAACAAACTCACTTTCTGACTTATAATATTAGTAAGGATAAGTAAGGATATGAGGATTTGATATCAGTTCAAATTCTCGTCTTAAAATAGTGTCCAATTCCCGTGTGTCC
The DNA here is from genome assembly GCA_005406045.1 of Adoxophyes honmai. NCBI lineage: Eukaryota > Metazoa > Arthropoda > Insecta > Lepidoptera > Tortricidae > Adoxophyes > Adoxophyes honmai. Next base: position 1,416 of record BHDV01057151.1, on the reverse strand, counting down.
GCGTACAATCACGCTGCGCTCGCGCCGGCCAACACCGGTCTGGATCCCACAGACGCGTTGCTAATTGCTTGTACAAAGGCTACCTTTCGTCGGCTAATTGGTAGAGCGTTTGAATTTCGCGTAGTGTGTAGGTTTAAGTTCACTTGTCGAGAGGTAAATTTTAGTGTTGGGGTTGGTCATAAGTTGCGAGTAAATCAGTTTTTCATGCGAAAACAGTGAAGGAAGTAGGTTTAGGTGTGCTTTAGGTGACAGGCTGGGAACCTGTCACTGTTATTTCTTCCAAAGTGAAGCGTGAAATTGTCAAGGCTTTGTCTATGTCGAAGGCGGATTGTAAAATCCGCCGTTTTACATTCCGCCTAGCCGTTTTGCAAAACAGAGCCGTTTTGTAAAGCGGCGGCTCAACGTTCAGCCGGATTGTAGTTGCGAAACGTTCTTCAAAAAGGCGGCCCACGTTTAGCCGCATTGTACACTACCAATATTGTAGGGCTACCATGAAATGTTGAAAATGAAAATATTTAAACCAAGGTGTTTTTAGTTAGTAATAGAATAATTAAAAAAAAAATCTGAGCTTTTATAAAAAAAATTACTAACCTCGAAGGCCAAGGCGGGAGCTCGCTGCGCTTCGCTTCCTCCTTGGCCTTCTAACCTAACCTGTCCGAGTCGTATTCGCTCCGAGGTGGTCTTCCTCGCTCGCTGCGCTCGCTCGGTCAAAGCGGCGGCTAATCTCTCGCCGTATTACATTATGCCTAGCCGTAAAGAATAACGTTTAGCGCCGAATTCATTCCAGCGGTTTTTCGTTCAGCCGCATTCAATCCGGCTAAACGTTGAGCCGCCGCATTACAAAACGGCGCTGTTTTGCAAAACGGCTAGGCGTTATGTAAAACGGCGGATTATACATTCCGCCTTCGACATCTATAATAATATCATGTTTCGTGTGCTCTGCTTACCCCGTTTGGGAAATATACCTTAACCTATTTTCCTTGGTCGCTTCTTACGACATGCACTGACGAGGAGAGGTGTTGTTCTAACCCGACACCACACAGATCAAATAACACACGCTTGAGTCCCCAAATGGGGTAGGCAGCGCGCAAGAAACGGTACATAGACAAAATGACCATGACTATTTGGGCGATTATTCGAGCGTTTGAACCGTCTCATTCATCTGGCTAGATTTTATAAGAATCCTGCAGATTTTGATGTCATTTTTGACTATTTGTTAAAAGTTTCTGTGCCTCTAATACACGACTAAACGACGGTATCAGAATATTCTTCAATTTTTACAGAAAAGTGTCAACCTGGAATACCTAGGTATTAATGAATGAGACGGTAGAAACGCTCGAAGAAATGCCCATTTCTGACGTTCTAGTGACAGGTGGGTCGATCAACTTTTTCTTGTCCCAAACAAAGATTTTTTCT
>BHDV01057129.1:57936-71207 GCA_005406045.1 Adoxophyes honmai | reverse complement strand
GTGATGTTATATAGCTTAAAGCCTTCCTTGATAAATGGTCTATCTAACACAAAAAATATTTTTCAATTCGCAACAGTAGTTCCTGAGAGTAGCGCGTTGAAACAAACAAACAAACTCTTCAGCTTTATTATATTAGTATAGATTTGAAGTCGGTTTTTTTTTGTTTAAAATTATAGTAAGAAGATTTGCTTATTGCGTAATAGTAGGCACAGTATGATATGGATGTAAATAGAATATTTTACAAAGTCAAACAGACGACGTGTTGCTTGTGTCTTGGTTCAGGTATAGGTTACGATAGAGAGGCTTGATTGCCAGTCACTTGTTTCTACAGTCTACCAATCTTTACAAAAACAAAGCCTTCGTGTTGGCCTAAACATTGATTAGTAGGAACGCGGGCGATATTGCACGATCATGAGTTGATCAGTGGAGTGGGTCTCAAGCACCAAGTGAGCAACTCATGCATAATCAACGGGATTGGATGCCTCGGCTCAATTAGCGTGCGTTGCTTGATTGATTGGGGGAATGTCGGCATAACGTGACAGTGGTAATATTAGGTTTTGGCAAGTTTTTATTTTATAACACAGGTGTAAATATCATGGCTGTATTGCTGTGTGTTGTCGGGATAGAATATCACCTCTCCATTTCTTCCGTGGATGTCGTATGAGGCGACTTAGGAAATAGGTTTAAGTGTGTTTTAGGCGACAGGCTAGCAACCTGGCATTATTGTACCTCTTCCATCTTTGCAAATCTAATACTATGCTAGAAGTGGCAGCAAAGCGTGATATACTTAGTCACAATTATGGATTTGTCCATGTCGCGTTTCGTGTGCTCTACCTACCCCATTTGAGAACACATGCGTGATTGTATGTATATACATACATATTCCCAAATGAGGTAGGCAAGGCCGCGCACGAAATGTTACAAAAAATGTTTGAAGTTTCGCAGTTCTCACGCTACTTGAAGCAAAATTTAAAAATTGTGAGTTTACATGAGGTAACTTATTTCCTTAGTCGCCTTTTATGATATCCACCGAAGAATTGGAGAGGGATAGTAGCATCACAAAAACGGCCGTTTTATTAATGTCCATGCAAAAAGTTTGGTCAGGAAATAGGTTAAGGAATATTTTAGGCGACAGTCTAGCAAACATAAATCCCACCAGTTTTCCCAAACGAGATAGGTAGAGCATGTGCAGTGTTACTTAGTCAAAACCATTACTACCTATTTCACTTTTCGCGGCAACTTTTACAATATTTTAAGATTTAAATTAAAGGGTACAATAATGAGAGGATGACAGGATGCTAAGCTCCTTTCAGCATGATCTTAGGTTACATTAGGTTAGTTAGCTTCATGAAAGAATCCTTATGGTTTTTAGAGGATATACTCATATTCTGTGGGAGAGCCCTTCATACCTCCGTGCTGCCTCGAGCCAGGGTATGCACAAAGCACCTTTTCCACACAAAAAAAACAGGTCAAAGCAAACAAACATCGGAAGTGAAACAAAAGCTAGCAAATAAGACATTATTCCCTGTTTTCCCCAGTAATATGGAAGCTGTTGTCCTTTTTCCAAAGTTATTGAATCTCTTGGCTTGCTGGCCAGCTGGCGCTGCAAAAACAAAGCCATCGGGACGCGCCATGCTTGATTAAATTAATTATAAATGCTGTGCCTGAAAACAAAGTGATACGAGTTTCTTTCTACAAGGGTACCATCCCCATTTCATATGGAGGAACAATGTTTACAAAATGTCTTGTTTCGTTTTCACTGACCATGTTGAATGTTTATTTACTTTTTTGCTACAGTTTAAAACATTTTAAAATCATTTGGTGCAAGCCTTTTTGCTGTAACTGAAAAAGAACTCGCTTTTTCGTCATGTGTTTTCTTTATACAGCAACAACCCAGCCTATAACGTCCCACTGTTGGGCAAAGGCCTACTCTTAGTGTAACTAAGCTTGGGCTGTATGGGTACTTTACACGCGATATTGCATTACTTTGTCTGTGTGCAAGTTTCTACATGAACCGAAACCGAAATTAGGTTTCGTACAAAAATCAGACAGTCGGAGGAAATAAGATTAGGTAAACAGCCAGTCAAGGAAATTGATACCTGTGCCACTTTGAACAATTCATAATGAGTTTCATATTGCTTTGATTAGTAGATAGTATGGTATGTCACAGTGACATTTCTTGTAAAAAGGTACAAAGTTGCACAGTTATCAAATTCTTTGACTGTACCTGTTTCGTCTATTTTAAAACCAAAAATAGCACTGTCTGCGTAATGTTTGGTGTACTCTTGCCTACCCCAATCGGAGATAAAGCTGCGACGTTGTCGTATACAGTTCAACAAAGTGTAATCCTATTTGGAATTGTGTAAAATTGGAAGCGGACAAATCCACTAAAGCCGTAACATGGATAAGCGTAATGAATTCGTTCCTTTAACGACTTGCGGTTAACCGGGTGCTTAAAAATATTATAACAATCGCGCCGACAGCTCATAACAGTTTTATTATGCGGAAAATTTGAAAAGCGGAACAATTTTACGGTGTCCCGGCCATCGCAGTAAAGGTTTAATTCGGAACCCCGATAAGAGTAACCGTTCAATTACAGTATGTAACGTTCAGATTACGTCACAAAATGGCCGGATAAAATGATTTAGGTATAAATACTTTAAACTGAATGTAGAAATAAATGATGTATCGTCGTCTTCTGTGACGTTTGGACTTGATTTTTTTTACATATTTTTGTTTTAAATATCAACGAAATATCAGTCGCCTGTACCTGTTGATTTTCTTTTATTGTTATCGCGACGTGTAATTTAATAGAAATTTAAAAAATAAGTGAAGTGGAGTACATGATTTAATTAAAAATAGCTCGAGCCTGATAACATAAGAATTTCTTTTCGCGAAATAATTTCAGCACTAACAATTAAACCTCATCTTAATTTCACAGTCTCTTTCAATTTAAACCCGAGAACATCATTAGTAAAAACCATAAATCATTTAAAGTCAAGACTCAAGATAAATAATGGTGTCTTTTGGCAAGTCATTGGAAAGGAATCAATGGCGACTATGGCGAGCAGCATCAACGTTCTGAGGTACTCTTAAATGAGTTTGGATTACGCCGGGGGATTGAAAATTGATGGATGAGATTTGTGAATAAATTCAAATTTTGTTTATACCACAGACTTATACCGAAATAGATACCGCGAGTTCCTGCATTTGTATGAAACCAAGCGTGTCACTTTTTCTCAAAAGTAGGTAACGTCAAATGAGCGCTTTAGTGATGGGAATTGACAGTCCGATTGAAAAGTGAAACCACCTTATTTAAGGTATCCTGTCTCTAGGCAGTTAATCCTAATCTAAGTGGTATAAAACTAAATGATCATGTCAAAGGAGTTCCTTTTGGCTCCATTTTGGCACGCGAAGTACATACACTTTAGTCATCTATTTCGATAGAAGTCTGTGGTTTATACTTAGCCGTCGCACGGGTCGGGATAAACCGTAGAGTGTACGAAAAACAAATGCAGATCAGGACGATCGGGTCGAGAGGTCAATGGAGTACATTCGCTCGCTGGAGAAAAACAAATGAAAAGTGAATCTAAACAAAGAACTTTTCTAATATCTAAAGAACAACGGTTTGTTATTTCAAGTTCGACATTGGAAATCAGATAGTTTAATCCTAAGGTGAACTATATTGATTTAAGTGAAAAGTGCTTATTTATTAAACTTTTCCCTTTGAAAATCTTTGATTAAACTAATTTTGCTCTGTACCTAAAGTAAAAGACTTGAAATAATCTTGGTATTCGGTATCAAACCATTAATTATGTATGAAAAACTGGTAAAGAAGTATAAAATTATTATTGTAATATGTCATAGGATTACAAAAACTATCAGGTACACTGGTACATACGTACGATCATCATAGCAAAAACCAAGACTGTTTGACGTTTCGTAGTCACAAAACTCTTGGGTAAATTATTGTCTATAGTAAAACGTGGCCCTGAATAAACAGAGGTTCCCTGTGACTCAATTTCAAGGCCAAATTACAGACATGTCTAAACAATAATAAACAGTAGTATACACATATGATTTTCTATAACCCGTACCGCACTGCCGCCGTTGCCGTATGCAGCACGCAGAGCGGGAAACATTTTAAAACGAACCAATCGCGTCCTCGCATTTCTTACAGCCAATCAACGTGCGTTCACAGTTCACTCGGATAAAGAAGGCACAGTTAAATAAGAGTAGGTCAGCTTTATATAGGCCGGAATCCAAGATGGCCCGTATAGTTGGATCTCAAAGGCTGGCTGAAACAAAGCAGTAAGACAAGTGTCATGCGGGCGGAACTTGGATTCTGTTTTATTGTATTAAAGACGACCGGTAAGTTATTTGCTGTATGGTAGTAATAAGAAAATATTACTCACCTACTGTTTTTATTAGTGAAGTAGGTATAATCATAGAGGACAGACCAACCAGAGAAACAATGATGGCCACCCAGTTCCGCAAACTGTCAGTTTATTTCAACTTACAAACTGTCACAGAAACTGTAAAGAGCCAATAATCATAGAGGAAAAAGCCACTGCGTTATGCGCGATCTCGGGCCGGCCAATAAGAGCACAGCGAAAGCGAACGCCGCCATGCTTTGGTGGAATCTTCTTCGAACAAATTCAATGACATTAGTACTCTATAGGTTCTGTCCTCTATGAGTAGGTATATTGTACGAGTGTGTATATTTGATATCGATTGTGAATACCACTGTGTATAATTGCAATATGTACTTCACACCTGTATTTTATTTGTGGTTTCGGTTTAGAATAACAATTCTCCGTTTGTTCCGTGGATGTCGTGGTTTTGAGTTGGCAGTTATAGTTACAGCTATCGCCTTAAATACATCTTAAAACCTATATTCCCTACGTTAAATTTAAACAAGAATAAAATTTAGTTCGGAATTTTATGTCTCAATCGCGAGTAATTTTTTCATTATGTCAAAAGCGGGTAACGGAGATTACGACATCCACGGAAGAAATGGAGAGGTGTTATTCTATCCCGACATCACAGCTAAAGAATCCAAGCGTGAAATCGTAAAATCCAGAACAAATGCAATAACCAAAAGTCAACCACGCAGATTGTTGACCCCAATAATGGACTTGTCCTTTATAGCCGGACATTTGGAACTGGCAGTAAAGAGACCAATAAACAGCCAATGGCATTGTGTCAGTTTCGAGCCGTTGAAGTTTAGCGCTCTCTGATTGGCTAATTTAAACTGTTCCATTAGTATGTAGATGTGTGTGCGGAACTCAATTTTCGAATTTAGATTTGTCTATATCCAAATCCTATCCCGTTTAAACGTAACAAGCATTTTGTCTACATTAAGATACTGTTATCAGAATTATATTGTTTACGTTGTTAAATCGATATCAGTATCTTAATTAAGTACATTCAAAGTTTGCACAACAGCTGCTAATTAGAAGACAAAAACAAATGACTCCAAATTTGTTAAAAATTAAATCTTGTAGTATTTTTTGAAAATTAAGTATAAATTATTTGTTTTGTGATTCTGTATGAATTTCGTACTTCAGGCACAGATTACTAAATAGTTACTCTTCAGGCTCATTTCATAACTGCAGTCATGCATTAATGCCTTTTACTATGCAGCAGTCGCCTAAATAATTCTGCGAGACATAAGTACTTAGTACTAAATAAACCTGCCAAGTGCGAGTCGGAATCGCGCACGAAGCAGTACCAAAAAAAAAACAGGTTTTTTGTATGGGAGCCCCCTTAAATTTAAGTATTTATACTAAAGTATTTATACTAATTTTATTTAAATTTAATTATTTACTTTAAAAGTAGATATTTAATTAAATATTCTGTGAGCATTTCAAGTATTTACTTGTTACAGTTATTTAAATAGACCCAAAACTGCAAAAAAACACATTTTTTCTATGGGAGCCCCCCTTAATTATTATTATTATTTTGATTTTAGTATTTGTTGTTATAGCGGGAACAGAAATACATCATCTGTGAAAATTTCAACTCTCTAGCTCTTACGGTTCGTGAGATACAGCCTGGTGACAGACGGACAGACAGACAGACAGACAGACGGACAGACAGACGGACAGACAGACAGCGAAGTCTTAGTAATAGGGTCCCGTTTTTACCCTTTGGGTACGGAACCCTAAAAAGTAACTATAATTCAATTAACTATTACCTTAAAATAGTAAAAATAAACAAATCCAAGCCTTGAGCCGCCAATCACGTTATGTAAGGGAGGCTACATTAAACATGGTAAAATATAGAACATGTGTATGTATGTACTTACTTATACGCACTTATATAGGTAGTATTAGAAATTCTAGGTATCAAATTTTCAGGTATACCCTTGACCTGTCCGCTCAAGAATCATTCGGGGCAGGTCAGAGAATAAACGGCGAAAGTTAGTCATCCAAGAAAAGGTAAATCGAAAAGGTTTCTTTTAACCTCGAATTTAACAGAATGTAACCGTAAGATGTCTTCCAATGCGGCGTTTGGTCCTATACTTTTGTCTTGTTCGCTCACGAGCACGCAATGTGATGGACGTTAACAATTTTTTCTGCTAGTATGAAGTCGGAGTATGGCCCGAAACTTATTTAGTTGGGCTACAATCAAAGTAACAGTAAGTAGGTTATTGGGATTCGTTTGGAGATGTTGGAATGCTGGGAACTATACTCCATGGCAGCGGTCCTCAATCTTTTTTGGTGACGGAACCCTTCAAAAAAGAACAGTTTTTAAATGTGTATTTTTAACCATCCATTCGTCAGTGTATAAGCCGCATCAAAAAATTTGACCAGAGAGTGGTGTTTTTTTAAAATTATGTTTAATCCTGGGGTCCGCGGAACACACTTTGAGTATGGCTGCTCTATGGTAAATTCGTGACAGTAAATAAAACATACATACATTTCACCTTTATTCCTAAACAGAGTATGCAGAGCACATGAAATTCTATAGGTACTGTTAAAACCATGACCGCTATCAAGCCAATCTAATTACTAATAGTAGATCAAATTTGTCTTGCATGATTTGGAACGGACTATTTAAACACAAACGGTGCAGTTCAACTGAATTCTTGCAAAAATCGCCGTTGTGAAGCTTCGTATAACCCGAACTTGGCAGTTTGCGAATTTCTCCTTATAAAACTTTTCGAGCAATTTTTAATTAATAGCGGATTTGTTCCTACAACGGCTTACTAACTGCTGCCTCAGTCACTTGCAATGAATGGGAGACGTTCACTTCAGTGGTGATCTGACTATTGCTGAAGTTTCCGGTGACTATTATAGTCGATTAAGGGTTATTTAAGGTGTTGATTGAAATTTGGAACTATTCCATTCATTGCGTACCATATCTACGCATTTGAACTTCTTTTTCTTTCTAAATAAACGTACCAACTTGTATACCTACTTAGTAATTATTCGTGTGTGTAACTTTTGCGTGCAATGTTTGCTTGATCTTGCAAGATTTTTTTACTTTTCTGGGGATAAAAAATAGCAAATGCTCGTTAAAAATGGTAAGGTTTTTTTAATTGTTTTAGGAGTTCTGACAGTTCAGTTATAAATTGAAAATTATTAAATTAACTTAATGTACTTTGCAATGCAATAAACGCTTGAAAACAATATATTTATATAACATGCATTCAAGCGAGCAAAAGCCGATTTTATTTCTAATAAAAACGTACCAAGAGCGAACGGCAGGAATTTCTAAAGCGAGAAAATTTCTCATTTCTTAACTTCAATATTAATTTTTAGTTATAGATGTTTTCAATCTCGTAAATGGATTTTATACGGTTTATAACGGTCGTAAACTCTTTCAATTTAGACTTTAGAGCGAAATGTTGCGAACTCCTGTAAAGTTTTTAGACATCGAATGGTGTTGAATGCTGTATTTATGTTCGGACGTTTTCGTTTAATTATTTTTGTTGGGCCCAGAGAGTTGGTGACTTTTGAATGTTTAATTTTAACTAGATCTGACTTGTTACTTAATTGTTACCTACCTAAAGATTGTATCAAAAGTTATTGTGGAAAATTAATCTGTTACCAGATCTATACATACTTACAGGAATACGCCTATATTCCCAAATTGTCATCTTTGGCACGTTTCGAGTGCTCTGCCTACCCCTTTCGAGAATACAGGCATGTACGTACAAATATTTTAGCTTATCCCGGCATCTGCTGTTTCATCAGATTGTTTCGAAAATTTAAGATTTCAGTGAAAATTTTCTAAAAATCCAGCGCAGCTTTAATGACCCGAAAACCGTACATTTTGGGTTTATTTTTGGCGGCTATTTGCGGGCAGCCGTGCTACGGGGCTTAATCTGGGTTAGGGTTACCATAATTCCTGGCAGTGGCCATGGAATTCCTGGACAATACAGAAATTTAATTTAGGCACGGAAAATAATCCAAGCGACACTAAGAAGAGTATTAGTAATTGGAAAAGATTGACATATCACGCCCGTATTTCCAAACGGGTAGGCGGAGCATACAAAACACTACATAGATAAGTGACTATTTCACATTTCGTGGCCACTTGTGGCATTTTTTTTTTACTTAAGTTGGCAAAGTGAAAGGTTGCTAGTCTGTCGCCAAAATTTTGTCTGTGATGCGTCTTATCCGCTGCCGATGATGGATAACGAATGGGCCCGAAACATGTCGATCTAATCTTGGTAAAAGACGAGAGTACGATTATTTTACTATTAATGAATCTTAACGAATATTTTGCTTTATTTGTAAAATAGTGGTAACAGACCACAAAATCAGCGCAGGCAAGTTCTAGAGCTCTTACAGATGTTTATTACCTGTAATATTCGTAGTTCACCGTCACCAAATAGTTTGATACGTTATACGGGACGTCCGGTACCGGAAATCAGACCGGAGACAAGTCTCTGCTCCCCGGAACTCATGGCCACCCTGTCAGAGTAGCGCTTGCTGTTCGCTCGGCTTATCGCCGCAAGCGAGCGAAATCTTGCTTTAGCGCCAGCTTGCTCGCTCGTACCGCTAAAATGGCGGGAAACCACCAAACTGTGTTCTTTGCGAGCGAAAATAGGAATTTAAAAAAGGTGCTGATACGTTTGAATTAAGTATATTGAAGTTTTGTGAAAATTTCAGAAACAGGTGTTTTCCAGAGGTTTTTCATTTATTTGGTGTCATTTAAAATTAAAATATTTACCTATCGCCTGTATTCCCGAATGGGGAAGACAGATCACACGAAACAGCATATTTTTTAGATTTTAAGTTGGCAGGTATTATAGTGACAGGTTACTAGCCTGTCGCCTAAAATATACATTAATCTATTTCGTTAAATATACTTATGTTACAAGTGTTGTTAATTGGTCTGAATGTTTATTCATAAACACCATTTTTATTAACATATTTTCATACAAAAAGAAAAAATATTCTCACGCCTGTATTTCCAAGAGGGGAAGGCAGAGCACATGAATTCAAAAATCCAGTGCCACGTTTAGCAATTTCAGCAGGGTAACCAGATGGTTAAACGTGATATCGCAGTGACAGGTTGCTAGCCCATCGCCCACAATACACTGACCCCTTTCCCAGAGTCGACTCTTACGACACCCACGGGAAGAAAGGGGGAGGTGCTATTCTAACCCGGCACCACACGGGGAAAAAGAAAAATACAGAGAAGATAAGTAAAAATGAACTTCAAATGTCCCGACGCGCCATATTGCAAGCAATTGGATTTCCTGGCAACACATGACGATAAGAGCTAAATTACCAATATCTAAACCCAAACACAAACACCCGAACAATCCATCTCACGAGTAACACCTTCACAATAAAACCCAAAGCCCGAAGCCCGAAAATTCTTCAAATTGTTAACGGAATTTGGAATTGGATATTTGGTAGCGTGCCATCAGAGGCAGCGGGCGCGCGCCGTGACTCGCATAATGTATTGCGCTGTCTTCATGTGCGAAACAAACTGATGGGACAAACTGGCGCACTCAGAGACGCCGGTTAAGGTGCTTAATAGAGTAGAGGCAAATGCTTTGCGTAAGTGGCGGTGCCCGGCGCACACATAAACACAAAGAGGCGAACTTCATTATCGATAAAATTTAAAGCGAGACGTATACTATCATTAGTAATCGTTAATGCAAATTGTAAAAAAAACTTAAGCTTTCTGGGAACAATGAGTAGCGACGGCGATTTAGGGGTAAATTTTTAATTTATAGTTTTAGTTTTATCTTATAGTTAGACTTAGATTTATTTTATGTAGTTTAATATATTTCTGTTCTTAATTAAAATGTTATACTTTGATTGATTCTAATAAACAGTTTTGGTTATTTATATACATACACACACAGAGAAAACAATGACTATTTCACGCTTCGCACTTCTAGCATAATTTTAGGTTTAAAACCGATGAAAGAGGTACAATAGTGGATATTTCTCAGGTTTGATTTCCAAAATTAAATTAGGTTCTAGTAAAATTACGAGAGGGCCTGCTGTAGTAAATTTCCATGATTTTTATAGACACGTATATTAATTATGAACAATCACATTTACTACCTGAAATTGAACTTGGATTACTAAATTCTCACGTTAGATGGACATTGAGACAGTCCTTATATTGATTTCCACATTTCTTATATAAATTGATGTAAAGAAGGTTGAGCTTAGATCACCTACTAAGGTTCCTTCTGCATAGTTGCAGATGGAACAACACAGCTCTCGTTCCGTCTAAATCTAGGCACGCATGATCAAGTGTAAGCCCTCGACAAGTCAGCTCCGAGTTACTCTCCGATTCGTGAATAAAACATCCCCGCACGGAAATGTTTGTTCCCCAGTAAGTGGAGCGATACGTGCGGGTTGTGATACAAGTTTCAAGTGACCGTTTCGTGAATAGACTGCTTTAGAACGGAATACGTTGCGAATTTTGCAGTGTTGGCGGCTCTTTGGAATCATTCGCGTTTCTCTGATCAGTATCTACTTCGTAAAAACAAAGCGAAGGTTAATTAAGAGGTCTCTTGATTTACATGAGACGTAAACATCACGCCAATTTGCCTGTGGGGTAGGCAGAGACAACCTTTGCTTCTTTTCTCATATTACGTTTTCCTTTTTTTACTGTTTAGTTTTACTGCTACCCACTAAAGTCATTACTGCTACTGTGGCCGAAGATTAAAATTGCTGTACTTATGTTAAGAAGTAGCTTATATAAGAAGTATTAGGATAGCGTAATGGATATGAAAACACAAGAACATAGTTTAACAGAAAAACAAAACGATCAAGAGTCTCACGTTTTCAAGTGCTCTTTTATAAAGTAAGAACTTAAACAAAGGGGCTCTAAGCTGTATTTTACATTATAAATCCAAGTAAACAAAGCAACGAACGGCTTCAAAGAAACTACTGTCTAGATCCGATTAATTAAAGGACTAAGAAGTAAAAACAGTAACTGAAGAGAAGCTTTAGCAGACAAACGACGACCGTTGAAATCTTGAAAAACCTGCATTCTACAGTAGAGTTTTGTGAAATATGTTCAACAACTAGTGGAAGAAAATGCAACTCAGACTCCGAAAGCCGGATAGAAATGGATACTGGTGAAGATAAAAGTAAACCGCGTTGTGGATCCTATTTATTAAATAAGAGTGCTATTGTAGCTGTAATTGGCTTAAACCGCTTGCGGCTATTAGATAAATTAACATGAGCGAATGGAGTTGGACGCTGGTTACAGATATCTGAACCATGATTAAAATTAGAGGTTTTGTTGTGATATGAGTTTTGTCTGAATTTAGTTCATTTAATTTTGCAACTTAACTTTGTACTTAAAACCTAAAAATATATACATACATATAATATTCTCACGCCTGTATTCCCAAGAGGGGTAGGCAGAGAACGTGAATTCAAAAATCCAATGCCACGTTTAGCAATTTCAGAGTAACCAGATGGTTATACGTGGTGCAAACCTAAAAATACCTACAGTAAAAGTGCTAAAAGACGTTGTGTCCTTGAAGTGTTCCTGTGCTCTGTCTACCTCATTTGGGCATACAGGCATCATGTACGGCAAGTATGTATAATATGTATATCACCTAATCCCAGTATAATTAAGCCATTTCTCGTTCGAGTGGAAAATACTCAAACTCAAATTTGTCCAGGAGTTACAGTAACTCCGAAGCAAAAACAAAGTACATTAATTACCTTATTGCGGCAAATAAATGGCGACACTTCCATTGCAATTTGTCACTGAAAATGAATAATTACAGAGAGTCGGGAGAAAAGAGATTGCGACCAATTTGGGATCCGGAAACGGAACCGTCCCGGACGAACGCGCCGAGCCAAAATGCCGGCCATATTTAATTTGTCCAGTGTAAAATAAATGTGGACTTGAGTGTATGCTTCGTTGAAGTGTAGTCAAATAAATTCATAGATGGACGGTAAATCACTTCGTTTTAATAGATCCTGCAGGGCTATTGTCTAACGCACTAAAAATCAACATCGGTCAAATTTGACAGTTGAAACCAAATCTGGTTTTGAAGTTTAAACATTTGGTATCACACATAACATCATCGAGCAAAGGCCATACCCGTATTTGAAGTTTGACATTTAAACCAAATCGAACGAACGATTTACTAAACATTGGTTTTGCGTAAACTGTAAAAATGCTCTCACTCATTTGGGAATACAGTCACGATGAATTAGGTATGTGATACATGTAATATTTGTTGCTTTGTCATTTAGTTGAGTGTAAGACTTAGATTTTTCTAAACAAAGGATATTTTACATTGCGATGGATTTTTGGAGGGGTGCAATACAAACTGCAAATCGGTAACAAACCAAGAAACTGTTCAGCTGAGTCTTCACTCTCACAGCCTCGTCTTCCTTGGGGCCTCATCTAACTCGCTTAATGAAGATCACACATAGCCTCACCTGGCAACTTTTTCCGCAACTGCCAGCAACTTCGGGCAACTATTTAAGTGGCGGACGTCCAGCTAAATCACTGAAGCCATTTACTTAATTGCTGCCTAGTTTGCTTAAAGTTTACTGTTCAGGAACCAAGTTTCGCCTAAGTGAAGAAAGTTAGCCTTAAGTGGATACTAATAGGAGGAAGTGATGGCTTAAAAAAGTGAGGTAATTACTTGCTTGGAAATGAAAGGGTTAGTTTGGCTTTTGTGCCGTTCGGATAATATAATGACATCTTGATTGGAATTCTTTGCAAATATTGACAGTTTGAGAATTGTTTAAGACTTGACTTTAAAAATTTTGAGCCAGCATGTAACGTCCCTTTTTTCGCTTCGGGGGGGG
>BHDV01057129.1:40499-56807 GCA_005406045.1 Adoxophyes honmai | reverse complement strand
TAAAATTATTTTACCACTCAAAGTCGTTGTCACGTAAAACTTTCGCCCGTATACCGACTTTACAGGCAACCAGTTTTTTTTGCATGAAAAATAGAATTGCGGACAAAAAGTGTCTTAGGTATTCATAGACTAAAGTTTATTCTACATACCTACTAATAAAGTCTCAGAAAAGTCGAAAACAAATAAGAATCAAAACGGTTATTAATCAAAAGTGCTTGCGCGCTGCACTAATGCGATAGTGCAAAAAGTTTACCTCATAAATAACCGCGGGCTGACATTATCTTGCAACTTTTATTTACGAGGGAGTACTTAGTTGCTCAGCTTTTGACACAATAATTTGACATTTCCGGGTTGCAATGGGTTGCGGCAACCTTAACAAGTGAAAATCGTCACGAATATTTTTTAAATACAGAAGTGGTACCTAATTGTAGTTTAGAATAGAATATCTGCAACAAGATAGCTTAACCTAACGATCTAATTTCATTCACAATGTTGTCATACTTGTCACTAACGAGACTAACTGATTTTATATGGATGTTATACTCCGTTTTTTTTGGGTTGAGAAATTTAACTGTCAAATCCTTACACATTTTTGAGTAATCCCAAGATATCGGCGCATTTCCAGTTTTACTAATGAATTCCAGAGATAATTTCAAATTGTGACCGTTAAATTTCTCAACCCAAAAAAAACGGAGTATAAGTGAAAACTAAGAGTCATAAATCGCACAGTCAATCTTTTAAAACTGATGAAAACATTTATTTTATATCTTGTATTACTGTAGGTAGGTACTTAGGCACCTTATTAATTTGTAGTAAAACACGTATGTAAATACACAAATATTATGTTCGCTGTCTTGAGAGGTTCAGTTCCCGAGTTTATTAAATTATGAACGAGCTCAAGCTACTCGCTTAGTTCATTACTTCATTACTTGACGTGCAAAGTTCAGAATAAGACGGATGCGCCAAAGTTGGCGATTTTCATCAACTATCTCGCAAATTTTGTCGAAAGTCGAAAGTCGCGCGGCCCTATTCTGACGTCAGACGTTGCGGACTAAGGGCCAGCTATCACCAGATAAATTTATCTGCCAGTTAAAATTATTCCTATCCTTTTTTCGCGTCATATGAAAGAAAAGTGACAGCCAACATTTATCGGACAGATATGTTTTATCCGGTGATTGAAAAATTTGCTCTAATCGACAAACCACTAAATTAGCGAAAATTATACGTCGCCGTCGCTTGAAAAATACGGTTTAAGGATAAATGAGGACTATTGCAGTTTTGCTGAAGTTTTACCTTAACACGTCTTAGCTTTCACCAATTTTGATAAACGCTACTAATAATCCCCAGGACTGGAGTGTCGTTTATTAAGCCTACGGAGAAACAAAGTTTTTCCGTGAACTTCGTAAAAAATATTATAGGCTATTGGTTGACAACCTGTGAGTAATCAAAGCAATCACATGTCTACTTCCTTAAAAGCTACAAAACACAGGCATACACAAAACATTAAAAAAATCCATTTACCTATCTATCACAAATTTATTGCTACCTATTGATCTGTAACCTACCAGTATTTCCTTGTTTTCCTTACACAATAAAAAGTTTGCGACTGGCTTTCAAAACAGTTGCAGAACTAACTGGGATTACTTTACAAACTAAAACAAAGAAAAACCCCGTTCCCACAACAGGACGAGGCGACTTTTAAAACGGCCACAGTTCTTGTTAACCTTTTCCTCATATATCAGAATACGCGGTAAATTTACTGGTCCGCTGTCAACTTGCTAGCTAATAACTTACCCGCTAGCAGCTGCGCTATTGAAAAATTAGCTCGACTTGCTTACTTGCTTACTGTACTCAGGAAAACGGCTTTACAATTAAACTTGTACCAACGCGAAACGGGATTGTTGAGCCACTGACCTATGTTTGTAAATTAGTCATGTAATACTAATCCAATAGCTGACATCTAATCGGTCACATCGGTCATTGATTACACGTCTAAATTGCGAACAGTGGCAAGTGGCTCAACAATCCCGGTTCGTGACTGTACATTTTACAAAGTGAGTTTAGAATTAGAAATACACAGCTTCGTTGCCTTTGTGTGTGACGTTAGGGGTGACTCAGGGATTATGACTATCCAGCCAGAAAGTTTGCACATCGGTGTTTGGAAAGAGACAGTAGGCGTGACGAAAGTTAGAGTAAGACAGCGCTCTACAGCACCTGCATTCGCTGAGTAGACCGAAGTGCATTCTTTGTGACCGAGTGAAACCTACAGAGAAATAGCGATTTCTTTCGTAGATATTGTAAAAGTTGACATTGTAGGCGATATGTTAGCAACCTAACACTGTTTGTACCATTTTTATCTAACTGAAAACCTAACATTATAGAGTTGTAGACATTGTAGAGTTATCTAATAGTCGAGAATTTGCCTATGTAACGTCTGCCATGGTCACCATACATAGAGTTGGGCAAGGGCTTTCATCGTAGATATGCCGGGGGTGGCCTTTACGCAGGTATTTTTTATTTTATTTGCAGATATTAATCTCATAATTTTATTTCATGACATATTATGACATAACAATGTCCTGTTTCTACCCCCCTTTAGATATGCATACAGGTCAGACGTGTTTGTTTCTATTTTAAACCAGAGGCCATAAGGACTTAATTTTCAATCGGAGGCTAGTTAAAATTTATGAAGCTTAATATCTAACCTCGTTGGATTATGGATCCCTTAAAATCCCCTAGCGTTAGGCAGATTAATTTAAATTAAAGTAGTTTTGTTAGTAGCTACCTGTTTACGGCTGACATATTTTTCATACAATACATGTTCTCACGGGTTCTCTATTGGAAGGCATAAAGTTTTTTAGACTAATATTGTTTCGCATAACACCTTTCGCCGAAATTGTTTTTTGCATAATCATCATTACGCATTTTTTTTAACGCATAACATTAAAAAGCATAAATACAGGAATCATAATTGTCATCAAGACTAATGTCTAAAAGCATAAACACAAATAGACATAATAATCAAATGGCATCATATCAATATGCATAACAATATTATGCCAAAAAATAGTAAAGTTTTGTACCAATGGCTCGTAGTAAGTAATATATATATCATACCAATCCTATGCATATTTATGTATTATTGAGGAACTAAATCGATGTCGATGGTGGTCCGCGAACTTTACCGTGATGCTTAGGCGCTTCGCGCCTGTATTTCATACTAACCTAACCTAACCTAATAATAATAAATACATGGTAATAACGAAACTGAGTTTTGAAATTATGCATAGTGACATTTATACCAAATAATTATTAGCCCAAACAATAGTATGCGTAATGTGTATTCGGCCAATACAAATAAGTCCAGATTAAATTATGCTATTAGTGTAGTATGCCAAAAAAGTATTAGGCCAAAGTATTATTATGCGAAAGTACTGTTATGTCATAATAAATTATGCCAAATCAATTATGCGAAACAATAATAGTCTAAAAAATAATTATGCATTCCAAGGGGATCCCGTTCTCACGCCTATATTCCCAAAAGGGGTAGGCAGAGCACATGAATTCAAAAATCCAGTGCCACTTTTAGCAATTTCAGGGTAATCAGATGGTTAAACGTGATATTGCAGTGACAGGTTGCCCACAATACACTAACCCTTCCCCAGAGTCGACTCTTACGACACCCACGGGAAGAAAGGGAAAGTGACATATTTTTCCTTGGGAGCATAAAGCTTAGCTATTACAGTATGTAATATTCGTTTTCGACGGCTTCTAAGTATGCAGGCTTATTTATGTGGCAATAAAGCAAAATGCCGCATGCGGTTTTTGAAAATATTAAAGCACTCCAGCGTCCAGTAGCTTTAGAAAAACATCAAAAGGTATTTAAAGCTATCTTTTGCGAATAATGACATAACATTAGTTTAGGTACATCCCTCCTATTTGGTGTCTGCTTCAGTATTACATCTCTCATTTTCATCAATAATAGATGGCGTAAGAGGCGAATTGAGGTATACTTATTTTATTCCCAATCTGCACTGGGCCCGCGTGGGAACTATACAATAGCCCAAGCATACTGAGAGGAGGCCTGTGCCCTGCAATGGGGCGTATATAGGCTGATGATGATGATGATGATAGTTATTTTAGGCGAGAGGTTAGCAACCTGTCACTATTATACCTGTCAACTCAAAACTTAAAAAAATATGAGAGAAGTGGCTACTAAGCGTTGAATAGTCATGGGTTTATGTGCTCTGCCTACTTTATTTGGGAATACAGACGTGATGTGTGTCTATGTATATGTATAAATAATCAAATGTAACAAAATACATAATTCTCATCCTCTCTAAAACATACAAGCCATTTAATCACCCTGAAAGCTATAAGACAGTTCCTTCGAATTAGATTAAAGACTTCTGCGGATTATAAAAACGCGAAGATAAATTATTCTCGTCAAGTAATATCGCGTTTTTAATTACTTTTTAACTGTCCACGGGAGGTAATTAAGTTTTATTTACGTTGTGGCACCGTGATTATGAGGATCTGAATTTTCCTTGTGACTTGGACTTTACCTTAATTAAGCATTTATTAGTTACATTTGAGCCATTTAAGGATGAAAAAGATCTACCTATTCTATACGACATAACTAGATCTGATAGTGAAATAAAACAAATACGCTCACTTCTTTA
Organism: Adoxophyes honmai; assembly: GCA_005406045.1. NCBI lineage: Eukaryota > Metazoa > Arthropoda > Insecta > Lepidoptera > Tortricidae > Adoxophyes > Adoxophyes honmai. The sequence continues at coordinate 52,125 of BHDV01057129.1, read as the reverse complement.
TATCGAGATTAGGTCGACATGTTCCGGCCTATAATCGGGAGCAACGATAGACGCTCACCAATGGCGTGTTACTCTCGATAATGGGCCACGAATCGGCCTGAAACGTGTCGAGATAATTTACAAAGCCTAAAAATGTAGGGAATCTTAAAGATTATATCTTCCAAAATATCGATCAGATTAAAAAAGTGATAGCAATTTATCGAAGTCCCAATAGTGATTAGTTCGAGCATCTAATCCGCTCAGAAAATTCATTTTGTTTTCTAGCTTCTGTGAAACGAACAAAAGAGCTCAAGCGATAAGGTTGTTCGTCCATTACTCAGAGATAGATATGTCGATAACTATTTTTTTTTCTTGTTCAGTAAAATTACTAATGTTTCTGTTTCAAAATTTGTTCTATCTTAATATTTTTATGATTGGTGATGTAACATCAGCAACGATAATATTATTATACTTAATGTAAATTCACGTCGTCGTGTTACAGAGCTATATTTTTCTTATTACTTTCCAGCTTCACCATGAGATCAACCCCGAGGGACATGATTTATTCTGTTCGTTTTTAATTTCAGATAGTTGAAAACTGGGAATCCGGTCTAATTTCAGCTCCAAGATTCGAGCCATACTGACTAACAGGGTAATTTTAACATATTTAATCGTTTTATTATTTCAAGTAATACTCAGGTCACAAGAATTTATGCAAATTCCAAGTGTTTAACTACTACTGCCTTTAAAAACTTACAACTCCTATTAATACGTAAATCGAAGAACGTACATCGACCAGATCGGCAATGTATGTACTAAAGAGTGGCCAAAATTAGGAGTACCCGGAACCGTCGAGCGTGTATGACGAGAGTGATGAATGAGAGTGAAGCGAGAGAAGTATGTCAGAATAGGAGCGAATGGGGCTCTGTTGCCTCTGCCTACCCCGCAGGGAATAAGGCGTGACGGTTATGTATTATGAACACAATGTTGTATTACCAAAACAACTCGTTACAATTTTCCTAATGACAGTGCGATTTTTTTTTGCCTCGCATAGCTAAGGTTACAGTTTTAATGGTAGCGTCGCCTAAGGCTTTGTTCTTGGAAAATCTAAGTAGACTTTATTAACTCGACGTCAAATGGATGAAAAACGAAGTTCCTGTTGCAAGGATTTCTATTACCAAGGGACTGGGAGATGCTAGTTTGTTCAACCTAGAATATAGTTGCTTTGGTTTGCAATTTTCCTAGAAAATGGATAGTAATTTGCCATGCTTTACTAACTTTTGTTTGACTTGCTATTTTTGTATGCTATGCAGTTTTAAAGCTGAATATCACGTTGTTCCCGGTTTTAGATTCAGCTGAAATATTTCGAGTATGATGTCATTGAGCTGATTTTAATGCATAGAGTAGTCTCTTTTGTGCTGGAAATAATTCTAGCTGCACCAAAATTGCCACTCTTAAGTCTCTTAGATTAAAAATAGAACACAATAGAAAAGAATATCGTTTATTGCAAGTCACATTACATTGAAATATTAAAAGTACTTACATGAAAGAATTACGCATGTGCCTTGCGAGGATGTAGAAATAGCAACACTTGAAGACTAGGGCTTCATGTAATCCTTGACATACATTTGTAGAACACTCGTTTAAACATTAAACATAAATTAGTTTGTATTATTAAAAAAAAGTTAATGGGTGACAGCTTCCCATCAGGCGATCCATTTGCTTCCTAAAAACATTAACTAACTTAATAGTGTACATTTATAATAAATCAACAATCACAACGGTTCTCGTTTTCTGGACTCACTAAATCGTTTGAGACGCCACTAACCGTGTTCACCAACTAAGAATCAGTTCTAATTACAAAATTACTTAAACCCCTTTCGAATCAACGGTCTAAACACAATTAGTAGGTTTGCAGACCGTTCCAGTATTTGATCAAAGAAGATTTGATGTCCGCTGCAAAACTATTCATTCCTTTGTTAGTCCATTACCCCGATCCAAGATGGCCGTCTCGGGCATTAAAGATATTAAAATTTAAATCGCTCTCGATTCAATCTTGGTTTCATCTTTTAGTTTTTGTTCTAACCTCATAATTTTTTGATACATTTTTATTCGCTGTATTAAAACGTGATTATCATGATATCTCGTAGTTTATTGTTCTACTTGTTGTACTTTATTTATTTCATAACATTCAAGCTTGGTTCCCAAGTTAAAGCACAAAGTTAATGCTGAATTTCTGCATCAAAATTCAGCGCCGTAACTCAGAAGATAATTTTACCAACTTTAGAAATTTCCAAGGAGATTGTTTTACCCACTTTTGCTAAGTCTGAAACTAAAATATTGTACCGAACGTAATACACCCGCGGGTGCTGCGAAAAAAAGCTTCGGTTATTATTTTCGCCAAACGCGATTGCCCCACTTTAGCCGGACACTAGGCGGGGAAGAATTTCCCTAATAAACAGTTAGTATGAAAATTTCCGTCAACACTCGGGTATTCGGGGATCTCAGCGATACACCGACATTCTTAACAAACTGGAAAAGGAACGCTGGAAAAGTGTATTTTTTGTTTTTTTCTCCCTAATAACGAAGTTGCGAGACGCGGGTCCGTTTCGGAACGCCTGCTTAATGTTATTATGATAAAAGGTTTTTAAAGTTCATTATTACAAGTTGGTATTATGGATCATTTGTTTTCCGTAACAGCTTGTGGGCTGATTGGACTGCTTTTGTACGACTTTTTGTTTTTAAAAAATTAGGCTTTTCTATTTACTTATCTTCTTGCATCAGAGGGCCTATCTTTAAGAATATTGAAACAAGATATTGCTTTCGCGAAAGTAACCGAAAGTTTTAAGTACTTTGATATTGGATATGCCGAGCTTTGGAGAGTTTTAGTAAAATACTGTGTCAAATTTACCGAACTGCAAACTCAATTTACTTAGTACGGAATAATTATTACTTAGACGTAAACAAACAAAAAATCTAAATCAAAGGACATCGAATAGGTAGAGACAAGAGAGAACAGGCAAGTCGCTTTATAATCTACATGCCATTAAAAACGTTAAAAATTCAGTTCTCTCTCAAAGTCTGAAGTCCCTTTCAAATCGTTTAACAAATCCGTATCTAATTCACTCATCTGTTACGAACGCAAGCAAATATGGTCTCAAGTGAATGCTACCCAAAACCCAGGCAATTCCTTAACGTCATCATCAAAGTGAAACGCCGGGATTCCTACACAATGACTTAATTCAATAGAACTTGCCCAAGTTAAATTTGTTTGGTGAACTTTTGTGGTTACTTCACTGTTCTTAACCGAAAGAAAAGCTGGCAACTTCGAGATGGATTATACGAGATACGTCCGCGGGAATGGAAAGAATCGTTGTTTTTCCTTCTTTAATGTTTAAACTTTATTGTTTAATGGTACAACAGACAGTAAAAGCAGAGTGGCTGTATACAAATGACAAAGGCACTCGTAGTCCATCAAGCACTTAAAATGGCGTCGGGTTCTGTGACACAAACACAGATTTATGCTTACTCTCCAAGGGAACCACTGCTATGTTCATTAATACTCATGAGGGATACAATAAGTCTGAGTACTAAATTTGGAAAAACAGTTTGAGCAGATCGATCATACTACACGATGACTTTCATCCGTCAAAAAAATAACAAATTTGGTTATTTATAGCGATCAAATACGAATGACTCAGTATAATTTTGTTGTTAGTGTTAATCAACTATTATAAGTCCCTGGTTACCATGGTGACGTCTCCTGATTTACCGAATAAAATAAAAAAAAATCTGGGATAGAGACAGCAAGTTAGAGACTTTTACTAAAACACAATTCTTTATGCCGTATCTCCCGAGTATAAAACAGGCTCTACATCACAACATTTTCTATGCTACTCCATCAGAGTTGTCTCCTGACAACAGGGCATTTAACATTTTGTAACACTTAAATGTTATAATGCAATAAAATTTGAATACTGACATACCTACGAGATGAAAATAAATGTTGATTAGTCTAAAAATTATACGTTTAATTATTTTTCAGTAACATTAATTATTGTCACACCATTGGTATAGTTTGTCGATTACTTTACGATCTTGTTCACAAGACAACTTAATCTATGGCTTGAAATTCCTCGTCACAGGATGAAACTAACAACAAACAATTGACGAACAGGGACTATGGTAATTTAATTTATTGAACTCATTAGCCATATTTAATTAAACAATGAATTAAGGGACTGCGCAACCAAGCCTATTGAATTCAATTTGATACTAAATTCGGGTAATTAAATACAGTTTTAAATTTGACTTACTGTAGTAAAGTACACTCCCACAGACATTAGATACAGAACCACTTTGAAATACCAAGCTCTATAATACGCAAAAGATTTCAAGACTTCTTTTGCCACAAAGACACGAGTCTGTTTGTGAGAAGTGGTCAGTTCTCTTTCAAAGACTTAATGTCGTCGCCGACGTAGTGAACTGAAATGATTTCTGAATAGGAGACTTAAAATTTACTACGAACATACCTATCTTGCATTTATTTTTAACTGTAAGGAGCTCAAGAAGGATCTAGTAGCCTTAGCACGGCAACACGCGTGACATAAATTAACTGTCATTTTCTAACATCACTAGTTAGACAGTGACAGGTATTGTCTATTTCGAGCGACTCGATTATGTCTAACTGTTGTTTATAATACCCATCCCTAATTAGTCGTAGTATAATATTTAAGTTGTGTTCTAGGGTAGTTCTTGAGAATTATCATTCCCCTGGCTACACTTATTTCAAAAAATATCGACCTATTTGTAACTAAGTACGTTTTTAATTTAATGCGTAATAATGTCCCTTGAATAGGCCTCACTTTCTTTTAATTTGTGTATAATTAAGTCAAAAAATGTAATTATTATGACATGCAAGGGGAATGAGGAGTCTCAAGAAATACCCTCTATCACGTTTGTTGTGGATAAGTTAATTAAGTAAATAAATAAATCAATTATAATTGTCTGGATATAAATTTGTTTTCCAAAATCTTTATTTTTTGTTAACGTTGCATGGTTAAAATTACAGTAACCATTTAGCTCACTTACCGATAATATTATAATACCAACCTCCTCCAGCGGCTGTGAATGTAACATTATGCACTAATTATAGTAAGTCAACTACCAGTCGTACCAAGCAATCGATCCCGGTACATCAAAACTAAATAAAAACTATACTAGGAGAACTTAGTGTTTGTCTACAGTGATCATTGTAGCATTAGTAAAGTACAACTTTCTAGTCTTCATACTCGCAACAGTTTTCAATCGAATTCATCTACGTCATGCTAAAAGACAAAATGAAAAGTTCGTGAAGAAATGGATAATAGTATTACCATGAATAAAGTTCAGTGAATGCATACGCAACAGTCTCTACATGTACAGTCACGAACCGGGATTGTTGAGCCACTTGCCACTGTTCGCAATTTAGACGTGTAATCAATGACCGATGTGACAGACTAGATGTCAGCTATTGGATTAGTATTACACGACCAAGTTACAAACATAGGTAAGTGGCTCAACAATCCCTGTTCGCGATGGTACACGTAGTTGCATTTAGTGAAACGTGATGAACGTTTAGTGTAGTGCAGATGGGAATGTCGATACCATTAATATACTAAAGTGACGTGGCGCGACGGCGCGTGTTGTAAAGGAATAATCTGGGCGTATCGATTTGCAACTAAGTGTATTAAAAGGTTAGTGTTCCTGAAACATCGATAGGTCGCTGTCGACACAGTTTTTCAGCAACACAGTTTCTCTATAAGGTTGAAAATGTGACTGTGTGAATTATGGATTTAAATGTACGTATTTCCACGATGATGGGATTCATAGACTTTGTACGTACGAAATTTGATGCGTCAATGTTTTAGTTACTTATTAACTTTATGACTCAAGTTTGTAATTCAAGCATTTTGAGAAATTCAGTCCTATAAATGAATCTAGGTATTTTCAGCCTTTAGTTGATGCTACTAAATTTATCGACATCAGAACTATCGATGTTTCTGGAGCCCTAAAAATATCAATTTAGTATATTGCGTCCCACAGTCATTACGGGACCATTAAAGTCTCTAAATTAATTAAATTACTGAGCATAGGTGTGACTATTATACTTGCAAATGAGGGTTATGATATGTGTTGAGGTAGTTGCCTTCCACGCGACCGATAATTCTAATCAACTGTTTATTGCCAATCTCGGACAAATTGGGGTTTGATTGACTGCACGGTAATTTGATTGACTTGGCTATAAGTGGGCCTAAATTAGACAAGACACAGGGGAAGTCTATTTCACATTGCTAATTTGTAAACAGACTCGCTGATCCAAAGTCCGAGACAATTCGGATTTGGGATTTCTTTTTGAGGTTTCAAGATTGAGGTTTTCGTGCTCGTCCGTAGAATGAAATCTCGTAGAATGAAACAAGTGACAATAGAACTAATTTCCGTGGACACTTTTGTGGAAAATGGGAACATTATTGTGCAGTAGATTTTAAATTACGTACCTGGCTTTCCCGATTAATACAAGAGGGGTAATCACAATTCACAATACTGTTTTATCTCTGCAGAAAGATAGGGATTTTATCTAATTACGTGCATTAAAGAATATCCCGAAAATGGAACCATTATATTATTTTGTGACAACTATGTTTTTGTAATCGAAAAGGAACTGGATACTTTGTTTGCACTGTGAAATTTAGAAACCGTACGAAAGATGCATGCACGTGTGTGTGATGTTTTAGTATTTTTACTTAAGAAATTGACAACATTTTCTTGTGTACATTTAAGTTAAAAACCAACACATTCCAAAAGTTTGTCTGATTAAAAATCTGAAGTATCCGAATTTGGTAGCCCGGCCATCTTTAAGCTCCAAACACACTGACAGCAGAAGCGGTGCGGCGCAGCGCTGTGACGTGACGGTACGTTCGTTTGATTTCGAATATTACAACCGATACCGTGACACCACCGCGCCGCGCTGCCCCGTCTTCGCTGTCAGTGCGTCTAAAGCTTTGAAGAAGAGGTCATTCTCAAAGCCAAAATAGTCATACCTTCTAATAATAAAAATGTTGTCAAATACGATATTAAAATGATACTTACGTAACGGTTACGGTTTTGGGTGTCTAAAGTACATAGGGCTCGTGCAATGTAAGGAGTGTAATGGATATCTAGTGACACTAGGTTCATGCTAAGTCTGTTGGAGCTTACTCTCTGACTGCTCTGTGAGACCTGGGAACATAGTGGTTGGTTAGTCTACATTTGAATAGATACAGTTGCGCTAGGGTACATCTGAATAGATGCAGTTGAGTTAGGGTACATCTGAATGGTTACAGTTGAGTTAAATTACATCTGAATTATAACAATTGAGTTATGTTACATCTGAAAGAGTACAGTCGAATAAAGTTGATTGAGAAGTAAGATAGATGAAGGTATTACAACGGTAAGCGATGCTTAACTTACGATAGTAAGATGATATTTATATGTAGTAGCGGTTCATTTACCTAAAAAGGTGTTTAATGGGTTGACGGGTTTAGAGTTAATTTGCATCATTAGATGTCCTATAATAATATCACTTAATAATATGAACAAGTATAAATTGTCGTAACTCTGTGAAACGTCCGTGACAAACGAATTCTAATTACAATTATTGTCGACGTTTATATCCCTGTAAAAAAGTATTTTTATAAGAATATGTAAACGTAGTAAACACAATTTATTTAGAACTGAATAGTTGAAATTAGTTTGAATTAAACTTTGGAAACTTTGCTGCAGAATCTACATTATACAAACGAAAAGTTTAGGTAATTACAAATTCAATAAGCGGTTAGTAACGAATTCTTGAATACTCGTATTCGTTATGAATCAGAAAGGTATTATAGCTACAGCAGATATTAAGATTAGCTCTTGCGGCAGACTCTCATATTTATATTTTTAACGGTGAATATAAATCAAAGTAACGTATCATATTGATGGAATGCCTAAATTTTCCTTTCTGTGTGGAAATCCTTTATGTTGATAGTAAATGGTATAGCATAAATTGATTATAAATATCAGTCAGATCACACGCATGCAAGGGCGCAGTAGACAGAATTCAGTTCAGTAAGGTTATGAAGTCATAACGACAGGCGTCATTCTTACAAACCATTTATTTTTTGAGCTTAATTTTCTACACATACATACATACATATTCTCACGCCTGTATCCCAAGAGGGGTAGGCAGAGCACATGAATTCAAAAATACAGTGCCACGTTTAGCAATTTCAAAGTAACCAGATGGTTAAACGTGATATTGCAGTGATAGGTTGCTAGCCCGCCGCTCACAATACACTAACCCTTTCCCAAAGTCGACTCTTACGACACCCACGGGAAGAAAGGTGGAGGTTCTATTCTAACCCGGCACCACACGGTACTAGATTTTCTTAGGTTAGAATTTATACTAATAATGATAAAAAATGTCACTACCAGTTAATATTAACTGTCTCAAACTTATTTAACTCAGCCAAAAAAGTAGTATTCAGTGTATAGCGTTGTATTATAAATAGAAGAACGGAAACAATTTTGACCGTCATTATTAATTTTAACAATAGTTTTGCTCACCTGCTGTGAAGTGATCGAGGGAGAGTTAAGTAATTGTTACAGTTAATTAACATAAAAGTTATGAAAACCTAACTTAATAAGGGCCCTTCTAAACGGGCAATATTTTTCTGCAATTTATGGCCGGCAACTATTGCTAATCCGCTCTTTCTTCGTACACTAAAGCAAGATGCACATAGTTGCCGGGCCATAATTAGCAGTAAAATATGGTCCGTTTAGAAGGGCCCTAAATTAAACTACATTATTACTACAGGTTTCTTTTTAAAACTGACTTTCCATACTGTTTTTATCTGTTCCGAATTGCCGTGAGCGCAGTGATATATGAGGGGGCGTAGTGAGACCACAACAATGGAATAAGAAAAATATTGACGTAACACGCTTCGATCAATCATGGCGGCGGAACAATGAACGAGATGAGATGTAGCACGGATTCGGCAGGGAAAGTGTTCAGGGTCGTTGAAGATTAAACAACAAAGTACTTGTAAAGTACTAGGGAAGTAGAAGAAGCCAGGAGGCTGCAGAGTCCTTTTCCAAGTTTTTATTTTAGGTCCAGTGTGGTGTCGGGTTTCGGGTAACACTTCTCCAAGTCGTCTAGCCTAAGCCTAAGCGTAAGGAAAATTGGCTAAGGCATGTTTTGGCGACAGTCTGAAGCCCTGTCAGTATTATTATACTTCTTTTATGGATCATAAAACCGTAATTGATTATTTTTGAATATGTCTATCGTTACGCAACCCGTAAAAATTTAAACTCAAACCTACGTATGATCCGCAGTATGAACGTTTACGTAGGTTATGCCGATCCCTGAGCGTGAGCAAATCCGTGTGAGGCTAGCTAGACTATTGAAATTTTCAAAGATTACAACAGTTACCTATACCAAAACGATTGAGAATGTCGACATAGTTACTTTAATTTAGAAAAAAAATGGCTGTACATAAGTAACAAAAGTACGATTATTTACATACAAATACATGCCATGTTCTTAGAAATGAGAGTAAATGAGCCGCGAAACAGACGGCAAGTCGGCAACTTGATCAAATGCGGTTTGAAGCAAGATACCTCAGGAGGAAATCGGCATTACAAGCGTCGTTTTTTACTCTTGGTGCGGTGTCGGGTTAAGAGTTAAGAATTATACGTCTTTATGTCTTCCTACCCTGTGAGAAAGAGGCGTGATGTTATGTATGTTACTGAGGCGCGGGGGTGCCCGGACCTATGTTTTGACAGTGAAATAGACTAGATGGCGTTAGTGGTTTCAGTGCAATTGCAAATAATCATCTTACCCCAAGGGATCAACTCGTACTACTTTCCCCTATGTATGTATGTCTTCCGAAGACGTCGTAAGTGGCGACTAAGGCAAGGTACGCTTTAGGCGACAGGCTGGCAACTTATCACCATTATTTTAGTGGATATGTGATTGTTGTATCTACGTAACATACATACATACATACACTCACGCCTACGTTACCAAAGGGGTAGGCAGAGCACGCGAAACGTGATGTGTCAAATGTCTATGGACAAAACCATGATTTCGACTATCTCACGCTTCGCAGGCACTTCTAGCTTAATTTTAGGTTTGAAAACTGATTACGTAACAACTAAATAAAATGCAATTAAAAACAGTGCATAAAGTTACCTATCTGTTTATTCTGAGGACGTCATAAGAGGTGAGTAAGGGAATAATACGTTAAGATATAATTTAGGCGACAGGCTAATAATCTATCACTATTATACCTGCCAAATTAAAACACAAAAACTATCCTAGAAGTGGCCACGAAACATGAAATAGTCGTGATTTTGTCTATGTAGCGTTTTGTGTACTCTGTTTACCCCATTTGGGAATACACGCGTGAAAATGTAAATCAAACACAATAAAAATAAGATGATTAAAATAATCGATTTCCCCTAAAATCGAGTCGGTCCAAATTTCTCAGCAATATGTCAAAAACCTCGATGGGCCCTCGCGGCCGCTTGACTTATCACCTCGAGCCGCAACACATTTGCGTTTCCTTTGTGCTCCGAGTATTCTGTAGCGTTTAGAGTAAATACGTCTCGATATTTAGGATGCGATTTTATTACAGCGATAGATTTATGTTGGAATATAAAAAAGGGATAAGTCTGCCTTTCTGTGTAGTATTCAACTGTTACTCTAAACAGTTAGTTACTCTAACAACGTGTTTAAAACCGAAATTACACGGCAACATCGATTTCATAGTTGTAAACTATAGGTGGTTGGGATTTTGGGTAATTCTAATTTTTGTTGATCAATTGACGGAGACATGATCCATAAACAATTTGTAAATACGCGCACATGTATACATTAAAATCAAGCCTGTATTCTTAAACGATATTATAAGGAAAACACATGAACCTTTTAGGAAACGTTTACGTTTAAAAGTAGATTGAAGGGTTTTAATACATAGTACCCTCTCACTTGAAGTATTAAATTTAGTATCTTAAACTCGCGAATGCTTAGGCATAAAAAAATAGTGCTCAATTTATGACCATCTTTTGTATTTTTAGTACCTATATTTAATCAACACAATTTGTAGATGTTAAAAGAAAAGAGACTGTAATGCACAGAGTTTTTACTTTCCACACCCGAGGGGTTGACCTTTGTCACGGTGTCACCTATTAGGACATCCACGGAAGAAATGGAGAGGTGTTATTCCAATTCATTTTACACTTTTATCGTTTAATTTTTTACCATTGCAAATGTCACCTGTCGAACAAAGTAAAGAAAGATGGATGTGTAGAAACAAAATAAATTCTAGACTAAGAATAGGTACCCGTGGATGCTGAAACAACTTCCAGCGGAAAGCTTGCTATTTCAGGAGGTAAATAACGTTAAATCCTGACCTAGGACCGCCGAGCAAATAATATGATAAACTTTAGGGATTACGGACGTGTTTGCCTGAAAATTCAATTTGGAAATTTAGTTGCTTAATGTAAAAAAAAAAAACTGGTTGCCTGTAAAGTCGGTATACGGGCGAAAGTTTTACGTGACAACGACTTTGAGTGGTAAAATAAT
>BHDV01057129.1:25920-39691 GCA_005406045.1 Adoxophyes honmai | reverse complement strand
TTTTCTAAAAATTACTTGCTTCGTCTGGGAATCGAACCGACTAAAATGTCAAAAAAAAATCATCCTGTTTTTATGATGCCAATTCAAAGAATAGCTAAAAAATAATAACTCTGCTTAAGTAACATAGTATTTTAAAAGAAAGGAACAACATGAAATTAACTACTTTAATCAAATTAAAAACATGCATGTAACTGTCGTAGAATTAGTTGTCGATTCAACTTGTCGACGACACCTTTCATTTTGTGATGATACTGACGATACCAATGAATGCTCTACGAGTCTACGTTAATGTAACATAACAAGTAGGTACAATATGCTAGTCGCTAGAGTTTACATTTAATTTTCATAGATATTTTACCGTTAGACTTTCAGGTCATACGGTTAATCTTTTTACTGCCGAGGACCTGATAAGTACTACTCGTTTAATTGTAATTCTCCCAATGATGAGTCACAACTTGGCCCAAAACTTGTCAAGCTAATCTCGATTTAAAGTCGCAATTTCCGGTCATAGGCCTCAGTATGAGAGGTCTAGATGTTGTTCCCACGCATACGCAGTGCGTATTGGGAACTTCACAATACATAAATGTGTAAGAATTTGAGCTAATCAAAAAGGATTTTTTTGCTTTCGTGCACTGGGAAATGAGATTAATTAGACATTAAGATTCCATTATTAATTTTTAAGAATAAGTTGACCTCGCGTGTCAAATTTGGAATTCATTTGGCTCCCATTTTCATTTAAATTATCAAACGAAGTCAGGACAAAAGTGCCTTAATTAGATGAATTAATTTTAAGAAATACAAATGATTCACTAAATTTGCAAAGCCGACCCGCGACCTAGCTTCGTAACCGGTCTTTTGATCATTTGCTCCATTAAAATTAATTAACAAAGGCTCAACGGAAACTGTAATTATGTTTTTCGAGACATCTAGCTCTGATGATTGTGTTATTTTAGTTGAGGCGTCCGGTGTACCGAGGCGGCCGCTTCCAAACAATTCGAAATTAGAATGTCGAATTTCATTTGTTTTTAGTGTCGTACATCTAAAGAAAACTGAACTGTTTATTATTTTGTAGACTTTTTTATCTGACTGTTGTCATAATATTTTACCTTAGCAGTCAAGTTCCCAGGAATTCTTTTCACTCGACTAAATTTTTTATTGATTGCAGATTAACCAAATTAAGATACGCCTTAGGGGCAGCGCAGACGACAGACTTTTGCGCGATCGAGTTTGCGGAGCAATAAAAACTCTGAATGGAAACTCTCTGCGCGCCATTCAGAGATTTTATTGCTCCGCAGACTCCATCGCATAAAAGTCTGTCGTCTGCGCTGCCCCTTAAGCGACTGGCTAGCAACCTGTCACTACCTGTTGTACACCATTCATCTGTCATTTAAACCTTAACTAAGAATTTGAGAGGTGTTATTCTCTAACCCGACATTACAGGCAAGATACGTTCAAGCAGGCAGGTTATAAAGATACGTTCTTTTAAATAAGCAAGGAAGTCTTGCCTGGGCAAGCTTTTGAACTGAGCTAAAAAAAGCGCCACTTTGTATCCTCAACTACACTCCGGCTCATATTACTTAGGCTCACAGACTTATATCCAAATAGATACCGCGAATTCCCGCATTCGTTTGAAAACCAAGCGTGCCACTTTTTCTCTTCCTACCGTATCGTCACACATGAGCGTTTTAGTGATGGGAATTGGCAGTCCGAGTGAAACCGATTCCGCTTTATTCAAGTTGTCCGGTCTAAGTTCAGTTAAACCTAATCTAAGTGGTACAAAACTAAATGAAATCGCGTCAAAGGAAGAGCATTGCTCTCCCTTTTGGCTCCCTTTAGGCACGCGAAGTACATTTACTTGAGTCATCTATTTCGATACAAGTCTGTGCTTAGGCTCTATAGATCGGATCGTTTGTAGGGGTTTTAAAGGCCCCTTCAAAAAAGTAAAAGAGATATCACTCACGCAACAATAGGGCGGTCACGGACAGACGCGGTGCTATTTAAAATGTGAAGCCTCAACAATTTCGGCAAATTGAGGGTTGAACGATGACAGATCTGTAAAAGTCGGGTTAGAGTTCTGTAAGCAATTTTTACGTGGTTTCATGCACGTATTTACATACATACAAACACACCTGAATCACAAAACCATGATTATGCCAATTTCACATTTTGCAGCCACTTCTAGCATAATTTTAGGTTAGAAAGCAGATGGAAGAGGTATAATAGAGACAGGTTTTTAGCCTGTCGCCGACAGTTTACCTAGCTAGACCTATTTCCTTAGTCGTCTCTTACGACATCTAAGAAAGAAATGGAGAGGTGTTATTCTATCCCGATACCACCTAGGATGTATTTACATAAACCATTTATTTTGACTGCTGGATAGCCCAGTGGTTAGAGAAAGGTTCCGGGTTCGATTCCCGGTAGAGGCAGAAGTTTGTATGATGAATACGAACGAAGCTCACTCATAGTGAAGTAATCCACTCAAGTTTTTTTTACGAGATAAGCTCGACATATTTCGGACTAATTCGTTACCGACCACCGGGAGCGATTTTTAGCGAGCAGTTTCAATATAAACACGCGAGTGTCTTCGTTGTATTTCACTATACATTTAAGGATGTTACCAAAAATATTAAAGTTGAGTGTTAAGTTTGTTTTGAAGCGGCAATTGAAATGTCATTATTTCTATGTAGGTATTGAAACAAAGAAGAATGTCGCAACTATAATAGCAACATTGTCAAGAAGTCGCAGCAAAGCTATAAACTCTACAGCATCGCAATTTACCGTCTTTTATAGCTGACGTGGACAATATGAAGTGAAGAGAATAGTCGCCATTATTTTATTATCGTCAAAGGAGTATATAATTCTAAGTAACAAATTTGACGTTTAAAAGTATAGCTAACAAACTAAGGTAAGCTAATGCTTGCCACTAAGCAGGATTTAATAACGTTATTTTTAAATTGAATACGATTTCATTTACCTCGCACATATTGGTTTGATGTTATACAAAGTACCGAGGTGTCAAAAAGTAACCCGACCCGCAGTGCTATTGCCTAACGCACCAAAAATCTACATCTTTTTCAATTTGACGGTTGAAACCAAAAATCGCTTTGTAAATAATGATTCAATTTCAAAGCGCTTTTTGATTTCAACTGTTAAATTAAAAACCATGTAGATTTTTGGTGCGTTAGACAATAGCGCTGCCGGCTATTTTTTTAGGTTTTTCTGTATGTAGCATGTACCTAAGCGCTTATTTAGTAATATTTCCGCCGAGAATTTCGTTTACAATCGCGTGATTTATCTTTAAAATACTTAAGCTATGGCACGTACTTTAGGTCCTAAATTAAGCGAGGCCCTGAATCTAAAATGGAGGGCCATGAAGCGCCTTTGCTGAACAGTCACTTTTTTACTTTATTTAAAAGACGCGGCGATGTGTCGACCTAGATGCCTATCAAGCAGAATAACAAGAACGTGTATGGCATAGGCGAGAAAGGCAAAAAATACAGAACTAAAAAAAAACATTTACTCACAGATGAGCTCATCACAGGCCGACCTAGGCCTAAGTATCTGGGGAGGAACTAAACTGGGGTTACATCAGACAAGTAAAAGTTAATTTGAATCGACGTCAGTCAAATTGGTTTTAGAAATTAATACAGCACAGAAAAATGGCATAACTCTCTCATCGTCATTCCTTTTCTATGTTAAAAGAAAAACAATGCTTACTTTACCTGTTTATTTTGCGTTTCCCGTGTGATGTCGGACTTAGGATAAAACCTTTCCTTTTCTTCCATAGATGTAAAAAGAAGTGTTTAAAAAAATATCAAAAATAGTGATACGTTTCCTAGTGTCTAAACATCTTTACATGACACCCACGGAGATGTCATTCTAAACACAACACCACAAAACTCATCATCGTCTCCCCAAAAACAACCAAGGCACTCCCTAGGTCACTTACACTTAGGATTTTGTCAACTAGACGCCTTGTCAGCACCCTCGCGGTAAAGTCTATCAGAGGCGGCTCGAGAACTGATGACGAGGCTACCCATTGAAACCTCATTTAAATATGGCGCTTAACCCTGCGAAAGTAACAGGTTGTTGACCCTTTTGTCTTGGTTTTCTTTCAAGTCTTTTAAGGGGATTGTTAAGGAAATTGTGGGGGGATTCTCGCTCATTATGGCCTATAGGCGTTATAATTTTGTATGCCTGCGCTGCTTTTATGTTAAACGACAAGAAATAAAAAATAGTTTTGTTAAATAGTGATCACAGAGTTGATGGTGGCCTATAGGCGTTTGTAATTTAGTATGACTACGCTGTTTTTTGTGTTAAATGACAAGAAGTAAAAATAGTTTTGGTTAAATAGTGATCACAGAGTTGATGGCAGAGTTATCATTAAATAATGTTTAGTAATTTTTATTTTGTTTCTTTGTATGGCGTCGGATTGAGCAAGAACATCTTTACATTTCTTCCGAGGATATTGTAAGAGGCGACAATGGAAAATATGTGAAGGTATATTTTAAGCTATACCTACTTGAATACTTGACAAATGATAGCGCCACTTAGAACACACACATTTACTGGACAGCGACAACTAGTGGCACAAAAGTTAAACTCAGATACTTGTACTCTGTTTACTTCGTCGTTCTTTGAAGTTCAAATCATTTTAATATAAAACACTATCTCTTTAATTACTCGCTCCTAACACATATAACTCATAAACATCCCCGACGTCCTTTTATACCGACGGGTCTCGTTTACTCCGTAACTAAACGTGAGCATAATAATATCAGTAAAATTCTATGTACCGTTTCTCTATTAATCTTTATGGGAGTGACCTAGGATCGTGTTACGGTCACTAGTTGGAGACAAACAAAGGAGGAAATCGTAGTTTTAACTGCCACGCTCAGAGTCAAGACTGTGAGTACGACGATTAGTAAACTTGCTGCATATAATGTTTTCGGGTAACTTAGTCTATTAAGTATCTCTCTTTTGTTTAACTTTGAAGATAAAGCAACTCTGAGAGCCATTCAAAATATAAATACCGATAAGTCACGTGTTTAATCGAGTTTAGATCGACAAGTTTTAGGCTAGTGCGTTGCCATCGTATTTTTTTTTTAATATGAGTTTTTTTTAAGAGAGACAAATAAGTTTAGGTATGCTTTAGTCGACAGGCTAGTTACCTATCTCTCATCTCATCTTTAAATAAATAAGAAACGTGAAATACTCATGGTTTTGATTAGGTACCATCGCGAACAGGGATTGTTGAGCCACTTACCTATGTTTGTAACTTGGTCGTGTAATACTAATACTAATCAAATAGCTGACATCTAGCCCGTCACATCGGTCATTGATTACACGCCTAAATTACGAACAGTGGCAAGTGGCTCAACAATCCCGGTTCGTGACTGTACATTTCATGTGATCTGCTACCCCATTTGGGAACAGAGTTGTATGTTATTATGTTACGTAATAAAAATCTAGTTTAAAACGTGTTCTGATGTGCATCATCAGACTCGATCGATTATCTTTAAAGCAGAAGTTATAAACTAGGTTTCTTTGTTACAACAAAAGGAAACTCAATACGGGAAACTTTGTTTCGCGCTTTAACGACTTCGTTCAACTTCGATCTTCTTTTTTTTTCTTAATAGTCTTTGGGAAAATAAACAAAATGAATGCCAGTCACTTAATGGAATATAATATAATAAAGCTGAAGAGTTTGTTTGTTTGTTTGTTTGTTTGAACGCGCTAATCTCAGGAACTACAAGCCCGAATTGAAAAAATATTTTTGTGTTGGATAGACCATTTATCGAGGAAGGCTTTAGGCTATATAACATCAAGCTGCGACTAATAGGAGCGAAGAAACATTGAAAAATGCGGGAAAAACGGGGAAAATTAGTCACTATTCCACGCGGACGGAGTCGCGGGTACAGCTAGTGGAATACATTTTTTTAGGACAACATCAATGCTTCCGTGGATGTCATAAGTTAATCTCGATACAAAGATTAACATATACATTTTATTTCAACCTGATAAAGTTGCTATAAAACAATTTGAAAATACGGATAACTCACGTTTTAAATCAAGGTTAGCTGGACATGCTTCGGGCAAAATCCGTAGCTCTTCATAGGCGCGCCGGTATTAGTTTCGTCGAGCACGAGCAGTCGCGCGAACCGAGCGGTGTTGTGCAGTGCGCGTTTGATGAAAAAGAAGGGCTACGGATTAGCCCGAAACATATCGAGCTAAACTCGATTCAAAACGTGAGTTATTCGTATTTTTCAAGATGAGTGTCTCACGGTAGCTTAATGTTCAATATTGATATGAAAGCCCAAATAATTCATCGCAATACGTCGTCACGTGGCCCTCCTCTCGTGGACCGACACGTGCGACAGTGACATAGTTTCGGTCTCGAGGGACCGGTTATTGAATTTCTCGTAAGTCAGTAATGCAGTTTCATGATAGGGTCGGTCTATACGCTGTTTGGGAGCCGATATGTGCATGTTTTATATAGAGTCTTCGTAAATTTAAGAGCCACGTTCTTGTAGATGGAGTGAATGGCACGCGATCTTGGGCTAGCTTTTTGGCTTCCAAATGCAATACGGCTTCTACTTTCTCTTTTTTAGATAGACAAAATCTTGACTACTTTAGTTTCGTAGTAACTTCGAGCAGAATTTTAAAGCTTTAGTGTATCTATTTAAACCAATTCCTTGTATCTTCTATTATAGCGAAAGGCTGCTCTTAAAATATACCAATTTAAACCTATTTTTTCAGTCGCCTCTTACAACATCCACAGAAGAAATATAGCTATGTCATTCTAAATCCTTTCGTCTGCTTAAAATTGGTCAGTCTCATATTTTCACATTCGGTATAGAGATGTTAATATTATTTTTTATTATAGACACTATTTTCCAAGCTGGTGTGAAAGTAGACATAGTGACAAGGATTGAAAAGAGTATGCTTAGCTGGTTTGGTCATATAGAGAGGATGGATGAAAGAAGATTGACGAAACAGATTTATACGGGAAGTGTGGATGGGTGTGTTGGGAGGGGAAGACCTAGACGGACATTCCGTGACCAAATCGCGGACGTTTTAGAAACAGGTCAGGTCAAGAGTACCCGAAATCGACGAGCATGGTATGAAGAGACTAATGAATGTGGATGAAGCAAAAGAAGTATGCCAGGATCGTAGCAGGTGGAACAAAGTGGTCTCTGCCTACCCCTGTGGGAAAGAGGCGTGACTGTGTGTGTATTTCCTTTTGTAAAACTGCAGAAATTCGTCTGAAATGCTGTTCCTCTCTGTCTCCATATCGCAAGTCGTTATGCACAAGAAAGAAAACAGTAACACTGAAATAATTAGGTCACCTGAGACATATTTAAAAGCTACTTGTCTAAAATTATCATTGGAACCTCTAGAATTAATTTGACAGTACCTAAAATATGTACTCCTAGGAAAATATTTAGAACTGTTACGCCGCATACCTAAATGTCAATAAACTCAACCGTAAAGCCTGGCTTCTTCGTAATGGCGTCAAACAGACGACAAATACTTATATCAACATTTACTCAAGCAAGATGGTATCGCTCGCAATCTGTATCAATTGGCTACGTCAGGCTTACGCCTGCGATCTAAAACAATAAATGAGTACCAAACAAAACCACAGAAAGAACCTAAAAGCATTGGCATTTCAAATATTTTACACCCTTTCGTATTTGAAATCGCGACCCACGCAACTCAAGCAAAAGGTCCTATGAACTGAAATAGTTCAAGTGTCGTACGCCCTTTCGTTTTTAGAGTTAACGACTGAGCATGCCGTAGATAAACCTTCATTCGCTGAGATTTAGGCAAAGCGGATGGAAATTAATGGAAGCGCTTTCGCTTGTTTCCTTACGACGTCTCGCGTAAAGGTAACTTTGATTTGTTACAACGCAACACGCTATAAAGGTTAATCCTTACGCACGGTACATTACGCAAGCAAAACAAGTCCCAAAGATCAAGCGCGAAGGTCGTATTCCTACTTGCGGTTTAACTAAATAATGGATGAAAATTCGAACGTGTTTGGAACGCGAATTTCGGCACTAAGCCGTCAATGGTGGTAACACTGGCCATCAATATGAAATGCCTGTTTGTGAATGAAGTCATTGTTAATTCAAATTAGGAAGCTGAAAATTGGTTGGATTTGTCTTCAGCCAGGGCACTAATATTTAAAAAATGGAACCGGCCGGCTAGATTCTTAATTTATAAATCAGAACTTTTTTTTAAAATTTTCAATATCAAAACAAAAGCCTACGTTTTACTTTTATTTACAGCCAGGAATATCATAAATATAAAGATAAGTCACAAGCCAGTACTCAGCAGCCGATAACGCGTCACTGGGTACTTAAAGGATGCGTTCGGTCAAGCCGAAAACAGCTTAAAATTCCTGACGTCTATCCGCCTTGTTGAAACGCCCGATTGGACGCAAAGAGAAAAATACGTCTAGGTGTCTGCTGATTTTAATTGGTTTGGATCCACGCAGATGGGTTTCTAACGGTTTGAAACGGTTTCGTGTATTGGGTGCCGGATTAAAAAACGATACAGAAGAGTAGTTTGTACACGTTATCGAATTTGAGTGAGGGCTTTCAAGTTTGCTTATGGTGCCGTAAATTCGTGACGTAAAAGAACGCATTAACGCCCGCCATAGAAAGACACAAAAATAGTTTTTTTTTTAATTATGCTATTGTTAAAAAAATATTAATTCGCATTTATGTTTACGCGGGACTTAATCACGATATTTTTTTATTACCTCTCGACGTTTCGGCCGCGTTACACCGACCGTGGTCACGAGTTGACTCAAAAACCGCGTAAACATAAATATGTGTGAGAATCACGAAAGTTTAAAACAATATTAATTCGCTTAGCGAGTGAAATGATAATGATAATCTTAGATATTAAAATAACTGTTAGCTAAAATTGTAGTCAGCATTTTTAATCCAGTACAAAAAATTGTACACCCTTTCCCGGATTCATTGCCTCATTATACAAAGCATTAACTTTTTTAAAACACGTTGGAATATGTTACGACGCGGAAACAAATGAGTAGCGATTTGGTCTCAGCCGTGATACATGCCTCGTGATAATTACCCACAGATTAGCAATTAAATGAGATACTGGCTCACGTCATTTGTTGCGAATTAAAAAAAGAGATGGAGTAAAGTAAAAGATTTCAACTCTGGATAGTCTGGATACTTTACAAATAACTCTTGAACAATATGAGTTAACTGTCTGAATTATTTTAATATAAAATTGCAAGATAATAATAAATAGATATCGTAAAAGTCATTCGATGTTCTAAGAACGGAACTATAAGTGCTTAAAAGGCGTTGGTGTGTTATTGACAGACTTTGAAGTGACGAGGGATCTTTAAAAGGACATGACAAAAAGTTCGTTTGACCAAGTGAGGGCTTCACTCGGTCAAGCGGACTTTTTGTAGTAAATCAGCAGCTATATCCTGTGAGATGAATCTACGTAAACCTAAAGCCGATGCCAGACTAAATGCAGCATTTGTTACATTTTGTTTTCTTTGCTAGCGATAATAAATTAGAATGTGGTAAAGTAAAAAAAAAATTGCAAGCAAAAAATGATCTTACATTGTTAATGTAGGTACTTAATGTGGAAAATAAAATGCAGTCTGCATTGTATTAAAGAGGAAAGCAGTCATATCATAACGATACCGGATTCTCAAGTTGATTTTCACAATAGACTTTAAATATGAGCTCATACGATAGACGGAATGACCTCGCAGGCAAAGAACGCGGTTGGAAAACGTTTCCCTCGAATATAAAGGAAGGCCGGGCCGAGAATGTATTGCCAGGAAATGGGAAAACTCCGGCCAAAGTATTTACGAGGCAACGAATTAAAGGCTGGGAATATGAGAGCTACCTGCTGGTCATTATTAAGGAGGCAATAAATCGTGATCTTGACATTCGGCTGACAGAATGTTAGCGAATCGATTGGCCAAGTTACCCAGACAAGTTTTTGCAGGTTTTTTAAGCTTCAACCTTGACTGAAATTCTCGACTGAGGCTCCGAAAAACTCGCAGACTTTCCCAAGCGCCTTTTTTACGACTTTTTCATGCCAAGCGCCAGGTCTAATCTCAAATTTATGA
Organism: Adoxophyes honmai; assembly: GCA_005406045.1. Classification (NCBI taxonomy): domain Eukaryota; kingdom Metazoa; phylum Arthropoda; class Insecta; order Lepidoptera; family Tortricidae; genus Adoxophyes; species Adoxophyes honmai. Next base: position 29,559 of record BHDV01057129.1, on the reverse strand, counting down.
GTTAGTTAAACTACGCATTTTTGATTCGCAGGATTAAATGAAGACATACCTCGAAGTAAGTAAACATGCAAATTTACGAGCGTATGTTAATGTGTGCTGTATTTTAGCTCCGCGTTTATAATTTTCTTGGTGAATTTGTGTTGGCAGTTACAGAAATTGCATTAGAAGCCTCTCGAGGCAGGTCGGGAGTCGTTTGTTTGCCTCCCGCGGCTCGCCGCCGCCATCTAGGTTTACCGACTTGTGATTGTTACAAACTTGATTCACACACGCTAAAACAAAATTCTCGATTCAACGCTTTGTTTGTGTTTGATGTAGGTATAACGGCACTCATTGTTCCAACTTCGCGCTAGGATTTCCTGCGGAACAACAAAGGGAGAAGTCTAATTAAAATTGAAATTTGTTATATAAATGTAAACGTCACTGTCTTGTGAGGCAGAGGCTCTGAAAGCGTCTTTGTCGAGTCTCGAATCGCAATAAACAATGAGGAAACGAGCCTAGTTCCGAGTGTTTCTATTATTGGACGCTGATAACATTGCAGTGCACTGAATTTCGTTTTGTAACCGAAACGGACCGTCGCGAATTTCCAAATCGCCTACATTACAGTCGAAATTTCAAGTGGCATTGTGTAATTGTTAATCTCTGCCGCGTTCTGTTTTCGTAGATTCATCTAAAAGCGGGGCTCCTCCGGAATACAGATTCAATGGTTCGCGAGAGACACAAAGGAGTTTTGTTCAGGTTCATTAATTAACTTCAAGATTTGACGTGTTCTTGTTTGATTCGGGTTTCAAGAGCGCAACAAACAACGTCAGGTACAAAGTGGTTTAACGATCAAACCGCTAAGTGTCTGGTGGTGCTTCAGCACAATCCATCGACTTTGTTGTTTATATCGTTTGAGGAATGTGTTTCGCTCTACTTTGTACTTTTATGGTGTTAATAAACCCCTAATGCGATTGAGATGGATTGTCACATTAAAATTTTCGAATAGTGAGTCATTAGCGAAGCGAATGTGTCAAATATAGAACCCTGAGAGTAGCGCAGGTTTCATGGCACGAGATGCAAAACAACTTCGTGGTAGAAAATTAGTCATTTACATACTTTTATTGGCTTTTGGTGATTGTTATTATACAATAAACCATCTCAAGAAACTTCACAACTGTATTAGGCTCTTACAAATTTCAAATCACACTTTGCATTCATCGAAATACACTCTCATAAAGTTAAAGCGACCAAGTCGCGTTCAAAAACAGAACGCAAGAGCTTTACGCAACCGCAAATTTAAAGGCACTCCAACTGAAGTTAAGTAACAAATGATCACTGAGTTTGACAACAAGGCTCTCCCAAAGTCTCCTGAACACAATGGCTAAAGCTCGGTTGACACCTTCATTACGTCGCTGACGTCTCGCAAATACTCGACGAATTGTGGCGCTGCTGAGCACTTCAGCTCAATGGTTACGGAATTATTGGATTTAGGCTGAATGAGTTCAGGGTTGGGACATTGTTTATGCAAAAAAAAACGTAGAGAACTGAGAGGTAGTTTTCTGATCACTGAGATTCAGATCTCCAACGTTTTTCTCTTTGTTATATCCGTGTCATTATCTAAGTATGAAATATGGAACTTTACAGATATTAAAATAAATGTGTAATAAAGTAATAATAATACATAGGTAACTCCAACAATTTTAAAAGTTAAACATGATCGAAGTTTTGATTTAAAAATTCTATATCTATCTAAAAAACTTATGATCCGATTACGCTAAGAAGCTTTTGAATTAAAAAAAACACACACACAATCATGTTGACTTGACATTAAACTTATAAGACATCGTTATTAAGTCGGGGTTTAAATATCGAAACAAAAACAAAGGAACGTTCACACGTTCATAAAGTTTGGCGAATAGTTCAAACGTCTTCATAAAAGACCTCAAACGTAATAGCCAAACATGCCGCACCCGTTGAAAAAGAATAAAATGGATTGACTGAATAAGAATTGCAAATTGGAAATGGTGGAGGCGAAACCGAAAGACAAAAACCGTCACAGCCCTTCGAATAGAGATCAATCGAATGAAAGGAATCAATTTGAGAATAGGAGGAATGTAAGAAGTCAAAATAACGGTACGCCAAACTTTAACTTTTTTTTTTATCGAACCGTTCAATTTTTTATATTAGTTTTAATTTGAGTATTCAAACAAAATCACATTTGGATAAACAAGGAATCAATGAAATAAAGTAAACTTGTGAATAAAGTAAAATTTAGGTTTATATGAGGATAACTTTAATTGTCGAACCATTATACTCCGTTTTCAGTCATAGAATTACTAATCCACGGGCTATACATCATTACGTGATCTCCCTAGCATTGGCGCTATGCTACACTTCAAGAAATTAGCTACGTTAAAAACGTAGCTATGATACGCCGCTACTCTTTATACAACAGGAAAATTGGCGTACAACTATCGACTATATTACTTGCACTTCATACAAAATATTACAGTTAATTTCGCTCGTGCCAGTTTAACTCGATTAATTAGCACTTATACCATTATTGTTTCTTTCTGTAAATACTGTGCAGAATTGCGTATATTTAGGAACAAATAATGGGATAAGTATCGAAGAGTCCGTTCTACAGTATGCTTCGTCTCTCTCTCCAGTAGCGTAGGACCTTAATATGAGTGTATAACATGTAGTAATTTGAGATATACTGAGTAGTAACATAACTAACAGTTCTTTAACGTCGTTGAAAGCAGGGATCGAATACCGGTATTATTTTCATACATTTATACCGGTATTCAATTTCGGTATCTCAGTTGTTATTGTATGTTATTGGATTTTTTTCATTTAATGTCGTACATTTGTAGACTTACCTAAATACTATATAGGAATACCAAGCTAAAATTCCAAATTAAAGGAGATATTTTAGTTTTTAGTAATACCGGTAACGATCCCTGGTTGAAAGTATCAAAAATCACTCACTAGCAATCTGTTTGAGCGCCGAAACCGCCGACCGTATTGTATTCAACGTCCGCCTTCTCAAATTCTTCTTCGACGAGAAGTTCTCCATATCAATATTCACGGACATTCTGTATCACGTTTGTACTATTAGTTCTAGAGCCGAGAATACACTGGGAGTAAACTGCATGCTAACGTTCCGGTGTGGAAATCGGTTATTACGATAACTTATTCACACATCATAAGGAATAGAGGCGTGCGTGGAGATTCCTTGACGCTTTTAAGATGTTTTTTATGACGCACGCATGGTGTAATAAGTACGCGGATAGCGGATAGCATTATTAAAAACAAAGGATAATCGATCAGGTGGCACGTAAAAGGACGTTTTATGAGCTCTGAAGTAAAAATCTTAAGCGCCAATCGAAATTTGTGAAAAGTTAATGCTATGAATAATCAAAGTAATTTTGTTTTACGCTGTCTACATGTTTATCGCTGGTACGTATTGGGTGCGCCAAAGTTCACATAAAATTGCAACTTCGATTATTGGAAGTCCGAAAATGTTTGTTATAAAATTTTATATCATAATGATTATTACTTATAACATGTCTTTGCGCATAACTATCGTAACACCGAATTATTTATGTAAATAAAGTCTATCATAAAAACATCTGTAATACTAATGTTAATTTTCAT
>BHDV01057129.1:0-25260 GCA_005406045.1 Adoxophyes honmai | reverse complement strand
ATGACAAATGATTATTATGATCAAAAAACGTTAGTACGAAAAATAATATGACAAGTAATGTTATGTGAGCCAATATGGACCCGTACGTATTGTATAAATTTCATAATCTTAGTATGTGTTCTACAGCATGAGTAGAGTTGTAACATTTATTTTAGGCTTTTTTTTTCTATTGAGCTGAATTTACTCGTAGAAATCTCGCTTCTAGGAGTACCCGATCCCTTAATGAGTAATGTTATATATATTTAATACTAGCTAAGTTGCTTATTTGTATTGGTAGCAAACTAAAATATAACAGTTTCTGATTGCAATACGTAAATGTGATCAAATAAGTATCCACAAGAATAGATTTAGAGCGTCTTGAGTTAGATTGGTGTGAACGTGCCAAAGCAGAAAACATCGAAAAAAAATTGTAACAATGAGAAAAAGGACGTCCTGTAACGCAAAATCATCTAAGTAGACGTAGTTGTCAAAATTTATAGATTAATTTAGCGACGTGGAAAAGACTTCATCTCTGAGGGCTTCATTCTCTCCCTTGGCACCAAAGTTAACAAAAAGACTTCCGGCTGCAATAAATCAAGAGCAAATATTATACGTTTTCCGATCACGAGCCCATAGGGATCCGGTTTATTTGAAATTAATTCACGAGGCCGCAGTATTAAAGTTAAATGTAAAATTGCTATACCTATCGATGCCGACGATGAGTATTCATTTATTGCAATTAAGTCCTACTGGCAAACGAAGCGTAAAAGTAGAATAAATGCAATTGAAATGAGAGCATTAAAAAGTGTGGAAGGTGTATCACTGAAAGACAATAAGAAATAGTGTGACAAGGGAATGAGCTGGTGTGAAAGTAGATAAAGTGACTAGGATAGAAAAAGTATGCTCAGCTGGTTTGGTCATATAGAGAGGATGGATGAAAGAAGATTTACTGAACAGGATTTATACGGTAACTATGGATGGGTGTGTTGGGAGGGGAAGACCAACAGATCGAGTCAAGAGTACCCGAAACCGACGAGCATGTATGAAGATGAAACTAAAGAAGTATGTCAGGATCGTAGCAAGTGAAACAAAGTGGTATCTGCCTACCATGTCTGCTAGTCTGTCGCCTAACGCATACCTATACCAATTTACCCGTCACCTCTTACAACATCCACAGACGAAACGGAGAATTATTATTCTAAGCCCGACAAATCATAAAAAAAAATCGGGACCTTGAACAATATTGCAAATAAAAAAGTTTCTGAAGTTCTACTCCACGCCGTCAGATCACCTGACGATGACGGATAAGGTGTTCAGATGAGCGCGCGCGCCGTGAGGTAAACACTGACGAGTCTATTTCCAGCGGGTTCATTAACAACCAGCTTTGTTCCAAACAAATGCCATCCGCAAATTGGAGCGTTTTGTTCGACCGTTGAATGAAGATTGAAGGACGTATCTTATACGTTTATTATGTACTTTTGGGGCATAGATAATACAATTAAAATAAATACGAACACCATTATACAGAGTGGCCGGAAATTGAAAGTAAATATTTTTACCAGTTGTCTGGTATACGTGTTTGAAAATCCCTGTCAACAATTTCGTGAACAATTTAATTATTGACCTGGTGGGAGCCCGCGTGGTGTCGGGTTTAGAATAACACCTCTCCATTTCTTCCGTGGATGTCGTAAGAGGTGACTAAGGACATAAGTTAAGGTACATTTAGGCGACAGGCTAGCAACCTGTCACTATTGTACCTGCCACCTTAAAATCTGACAAGTATATGCTAGAAGTGGCCACAAAATGTGAAAAAGTCATCGTTTTGTCTATGTAGCGTTTTGTGTGCTCTGCATACCCCATTTGGGAATACAGGCGTGACTGTATGTATGTATGTATGGGAGACGAATGTTTCATCGCTTTTCGGTCATTACTCCCTGTGATTTACCTATGTGTGATTTAAAAGCCCGAATACCTACATAAGACTGGGCAATATTTTCAGATTTTCGTACTTTTTTTTGTTACCAATCTGTAGTCTTTTATTTATTTTTGTACAATAAAGAGTTTTTTACTTACTTACTTTTTTATTATGATAATTCCGGGTAAAAACTTCACAGGTGTTTTCAGACGCGTACCTATACTAGACCACTGGTTATTATTTACCTTTAATTACCGGCCACCTTGTGTAAACTTCATTGTGTTTCGAACTTACGAACACATCCTCGAAATCGTGCCACCCATTTTTTTAATCTTAACTGTCGTATTTTGTATTACGACGCATGTTTTGAACTAGAAAATTTACTTTTGAAACCACCCTGTCAAAATATCATCTGGGACTTGTGGCCGGTTTCAAATGTCAATACTTAAGGTATAACGACTACTATGGTTAAAATTATTCCGTGCGGCTCAATATCACTGGAAACATTTTAATAATTATTAAGCGTCACATGTGTGTTAATTTAATTCAATTTGAGACTCAAACTAACGGCTCAACGTTTTAAGGACAAAACATTTAACATGTAAATGGGCCATAAAACATGGCAACATTGTTCACAGAATAGGAACTAACCTTGCTTCTGGTTACAACAGACGCTAGAAGTGCTTAAGGGGATGCTGTTATGTACCGGATTTCACCGGGTCGCGACCCGGTACCGGGCTATCGAAATAAAATACCGGGTCGCCTCCGTTTTCAGTACATAATTTACAAAAATGAGTATTTTACTTAGTAGTGTCAGCTTGGGATTAAATAATTTGTGACGAAAGGGTAGTGTGAAAATTACTGGGTAATGGAATAATGTTTGGGAAGCACTGTTCTATCGGATTGTTCATGCACAAAAATTAGTTTGCATTACTTCTGTAGATATTTCAAAAATTTAGGGCATATCCAATATTTAACATTAAACTACCGTGAGACTCACTCATCTTATAAAATACCAATAATTGCTATATCAGATGTAGTTAGTATGTATGTACTGATTAAATCTGACAGTAGGCAATTAATATTCAGTCCATCAGTGAGATTATTAAAAAATGTTCGAAACACATTCTTTCTTTCATTTGACAGCTTTTTACCTAGTCAAGTTCGCAGAGACCATAAAGATACTCTATCGTTGAAAACTTGAAATTTGTGGCACTACGCCATTTTGCGTAGATTGTTCAAATTCCAAACCTCAGCCAAATCCATTAGAAAAGAAAAACTAAAGTAAATTTCTGTGTCGATTTTAGAAGTTTCTATTGTTTGAAAAAAAAGTCACCGTATCCAGAACAATAGCTCTAGGTTTCGTTTCAAGTCCCGTAAATTAACAAGTTGTGTTAAGCAAAGACCGTCTAACTGAAATAAGATTCGAGCCAACGATTGTTTATCTTAAAAATAACGATTTTATAGTTTTTTGGTAAGATTGTGTGACATAGTACTTAAATTGATTAGTCTTTCTGACTAGTCTTTTTAATTTTAAACAAATCATACCAGTAGGTATAAAAAAATATTCCTTTGTTTTTTTAACCGACTTCAAAAAGGAGGAGGTTCTCAATTCGACCTAATTTTTATTATTATTTTTTTATTTTTATTTTTTTTATTTTTTTATTTTTATTTTTTTTCGTGTGTATGTTACTCGATATCTCGAAAACCCGTGGACCGATTTTCAAATTTTTTTTTAATCGATTTTTTTTTTTTTTTTTTTAATAACTCGAAATTGGTCCCATTGGCACGACACCAGGATCTGATGATGGAATCTTGGAGAAATCGAGGGAACCCTTCAAATTTTATATGGAGATGTACGGCGTTTTCGGTAATTTGTCGATGAAGTCAAGATTTTACATTTAGTAAACAGAATACTTTCAAAACATTGCTAATTTGAAGTCGGTTTTTTTTTGTTTAAAATTATTTCATTCTTTTTTTGAAATTGGTTAAAAACGGTAACTTTACAATGGGTCTCCATTTGATTCGACTGGCAACAAAAAAATATAAAAAAGTTTTTCCGATTTTAAGTCAGTTCAATTCCCAAACCAAAGCAGTACGTTGTAGGTTATATCTTTGAATTCAGGATGCTAAGTTTAAAAAAGCTTCCTTAGAGAACAATGCCCTATTTCTAATATTTATAAATATGTACGACCTGTACTCTTGCAAAGGAGACGATATTTAACTGACTGGATTATTCGGATTATTCTTTCTATTCTCCATTATGCACATTTTTTTAAAGACAGCTTCGAAGAATATTGTGTAGAATCGCGAGTAGGAAGAGACAATAATGTCATAAATGTTGAATAATCCCTAACGCTCTCTAACATAACCTAAACCTAACCTAATGTCAATGATAGTGAAAGAAAAGTCAACTTGAAAAACAAACGAACGCTAACCGGCACGCAATTGTTTTTCGAGTACCCACAGAGAAGCATGTGTACTCCAGGCAATGTCAAACACCCAAATTACACACGCACACAAAGATAATTCCAATCAAACGACACATTAACAGGTCATCACACATGTCAATATACCCCGTTTGGACGCCGTGTTCGACCGGCCCGTTGACAGCGTCGAATAATAAATTTGTCATGAGATTAGACCGCTTTACCCTATGATAAATGTTTCACGATAAAATTGGCGGATTAGTGCGGTTTCGGAGGCCAGGCGTGAGTTCAATAATTAGCAAATTGCGTTGAAAACTGTTTCAAATGCGGTCATTATAACTCAATTATTGTGTCAATTTGGCTTGTGTGGTTGCGGTCCATCGGAGCTGATTAGTAAGTTTACTTTGTGGCTGACTTATGCTGGGTTTACACGGGGTTAGTAGCTAATGCTTAGTACTTGTCACTTACACTTGTCACAGGTGTGTAAACATGTTGTATAAGTGCTTAGTATTAGTGGAACTGCAAGTGCAAGTGATTAGAAGCCGTTCCTATTTACTAAGCGACAAGCACCCACCCCAGGTAAAAATCTACTAATACTTGTCACTTGTCGAGTGGTGTAAACATTTAATGACAAGTGCAATTTGATTAGTGATTAGTAGATTCCCTAGTCAAAGCTGCCGAAGTGTTTTGTTACTAATACTATTCTCTAACACCACTGTGTAGACGGTTACTTGCCACTTGTCACTGCGCATATAAGTCCCTAACCATCTACACTAATGACAAGTACTAAGCCCGTGTAAACCTAGCATAAGGCTTACGCTAGTTGCTCCTAATCCTAAATCTATTTTACACGGGGTACAGGGTGTAATACTGTTGTGTGTGTGTTGGGAGGGGAAGACCTAGACGGACGTTCCGTGACCAAATCGCGGACGTTTTAGAAACAGGTTAGGTCAAGAGTACCCGAAATCGACGAGCATGTATGAAGAGACTAATGAATGTGGATGAAGTAAAAGAAGTATGCCAGGATCGTAGCAAGTGGAACAAAGTGGTCTCTGCCTACCCCTGTGGGAAAGAGGCGTGACTGTATGTATGTATAATACTGTTGAAATCAAAACATGCATGGTCGCGAAGCATGGAAGAGTAGCTTGTGGCGGCGGGTTTAGACACACTTCTGTGGATGTTGTGAGGGACGATATTTTAGGCGACAGGATGGCAACCAATCACCTTTTCATATAAAACCTATTTTTTTTTATCACTGTGTATAAAACGTGAAATTGTCATGGTAGTCATGGTTTGGTTGGGAATACAGGCGTGATCTGTGTGTGCAAGGGAACTATGGACGTACACTGGTTAATGAAATCACAAAAACGATATAAATTATGTAATTTTTTACACCACATTTAATCACGCCCTATTCCCTGCGGTACGCAGACACAACAGAGCGCAATTCGCTTCTGTTCTAGCATATTCTTTCTTTCATTCGCAAGCTTTTGTATGTAATTGACATCCCTTTTTATCTATACTAATAATGTTATAAAGCTGAAAGGTTTGTTTGTTTGTTTGAACGCGCTAATCTCAGGAACTACTAGTTTGAATTGAAAAATTCTTTTTGTGTTGGATAGACGGTTTATCGTGAAAGGCTTTAGGCTATATAATATCACGCTGTGACTAATAGGAGCGAAGAAATATTGGAAAATGTGGAAAAAACGGGGGGAAATTTGTCACTATTTCACGCGAAGGGAGTCGCGGGCACAGCTTGTTTAATTATGTATTGACTAATTTTCCAAATAGTGCAGATAGAGAAAATTAAAACGAAATTCTTATGCTTGAAAAAAAAATAACTGAATAACATTTTGATTAATTTTGGAGTCATGACCACATCGTTGCAAACAATGTCGCAATTTTTTCCGATCTGTGGTTATAATTAGCATTCAAGTATACTGCCTTACTAGGAGTACTGATCTCGACTGCACTGATTACTGATGCCGTGTAATGATCTTGTTAATCAAGCATTGCCCAGGATTGATCACTAGCTGCCGTTCATTGATTTAATTAATAATACGTATCTCTATGAACAAGTTATATACAATAACTAGAGACTAATAAGATAGTGGCTAGAGAGCGTCTTAGAAGTGAAGTAATTTTCAAATCATTCAGGACTTGATAGTGAAACAAAGCTATTTTCATTATTAAATAATTCCGCCTTTATTATATACGTAGTAAAATGAATCTACAAATCTAGAATTGAGCTTAGAGTGGCTACCAAATGTGAAATGGTCAAGGTTTTGTATATGTAACGCTTTGCTAACTCTATTTGGGAATAAAGACATGATGTTTACAAATGTCTACCGTAAAATAAAAATTCTACGTCACAATTTAACTAATTTTTTATGCCTTGAACACAAGACTTCTAAAGCTTAAAAGTTAATAACAACTGAAACAATGGTACCAAAGACAAATTAAACCCTTTGAACAAGTAATTTCTGCAAGATTGGATAATTCCTAATTCAAAAGCAACCCTAACATGTCAACAATAAGGTTGTCATTCTTAATACTAAACTTGTTGTTACATTATTGCGACATACAACTTTTAATTAGGGCTGACAGACAAAACACGATCAAGAATGAAAAGTAGAGACACACCACGAAATTAAAACACACGCTGAAGTCTTAAGTCAATGTAATAAAGTATAGAGTTGCCCGTTCCGTTGAACTTACTTTTTGGTTGTTTTTGGAAGACATTGAAGTTTTTGGTCATGAAATTGAACGACTTTACGCTTTTACTTTAATTTAATTATTAACTTTGCCGATTGTTAACACACAGTGAACATGTCTGAACATTGTGACATTAATTAAAATGAGTTTTACTGTCGTTTCCTTCTAAATTGTATTACAGAACATCTCACAATATCACTCAAATTTGGTGTAAGTTTGCTACAAAAACGCTTTGCTACATAATGGCTGGGTTCACTACACTAAGTTATGTTCATTTGTCTGGTTCGATTATTAAGCAAGGAGCGAAACTGTAATAGTGCCGGTTTCATTTTTTTCAAACAACATCAACGCAATGATCCTTCATTATGTAATACTGTTAGTAGATACAGTTAAAAAAATTAAGGTCAATCTTTCTACATCTCCATCATTTTTTTTATGGCGATAACTTTAACTGTAGTTAAAAATAATCTTGACTCATACATCTGTCATCAGCACCATAGCTTCGCTCCCTGATTATAAGAGATTAATAGATTGACAGATTAAGGAAAGGAAAATGTATCTTTTTGATATCATAGGGTAAAATAAAAGAGAGAAATACCAATTGATAGTGTACAAAATTACGAAATAGATGAACTTCGTGATGAAGGGAAGGCGTGAGATATCTACAACGAGAAGAATAATATTTTTCTCGTTGTATTATACTTGTACAAGACGATGATGATAACGATGGAACACATGTTACAGTCAATTCACTTGATCAAATCGATGTTTTCTATTATACAGGGTGACCTCTAAGACGTAATACAAAATTAGCGTTTCGGGCTCAGTTAATGGCAGAGAATTTAATACACTAACTCATTGGTTAAGGTTAGCCTTGTTTAATTTGTGCTTATTTTCAAACAAAAAAAATAATAAAAATCTCAAAGTATGGTCACCGTACACTGCATAATCGAGTGTCATAGGTACTTGTCAAGTTTAAAAACGTTTAACACTGTGCTACAGCTATCGATCTTTTATCATTACAAGAGACACAACTAGACTCTTTAAGTACCTACTTTACTCCTTACCTACTTAAATTGAATAATACATACATACATATTCTCCCGCCTTTATTCCCAAGAGGGTTAGGGAGAGCACATGAATTCAAAAATCCATTGCCACGTTTGGCAATTTCAGGGTAACCAGATGGTTAAACGTGAATTGAACGTAAAGTTCAATTGAATAATAAGCAATGTCAATTTTAAATAAGTAAATTTATTGTTCAATCGGATAAATGCAAAAGTACATACTTAATCACACGTATTTTAGCATGTGTTCAATGTGGCCATAGTCTTCCTGTACACAAAACTCCGCCCGTCGTCTAAGGTTGTCTCTAAGTTTACCTATGTTTTCTTGTCGCACCTCTTGTAATAATAATGGCTTATGTTGTTTATCCTGAAGAAGTCTTCATACTTTAGTCCATTTAAGTTTCCATCAATTAAATGCGGTCATATTAGATGATTGTTCACAATACCCGCCCAAACATTAACCGAAAACCGAGTCAGAAAGGAGTGTCTGCGAGTTGCATGAGAGTTTGCTTCACACCATAAGTGCTCATTATTAACGTTAAATAAGCCAAATCTTATAAACGTAGCTTCACCAGTCCATAAAATATTTAATTGTAGGTTTTGTAGCACCTATCGACAAAACTGAACCCTTCGGGGGTAGTCGGCTAGCACAATGTCTTGTATTTTTGGAAGTAAAATGGATGTAACCATGCTGCATTTCATAGCTTCCAAATAAAAATTGGCACGTGCTAAATCTTGCAGCTGCGTCTTTTGTACTCGCTTCTGGGTGGTGACTAAAATACCGAAAGATTTGTGTCCGGAACGCTTTTGAGTGTCGCGGCTTCTAGCTTGGGCGTGCATTTGGACTGAGAAGTGTCCGTATTCCCTTAAATTTCGGATAGTTCTGTTTATTAATACACGAGTAGGGGTTGCACTGCCCGGATAACGTTCGTGAAAGAGTGTTTGCGTCTGCACTGTACTCTGACTCTGAGATGTAAAATAGAACACTACCATATCCGTCCGCTGGATAGGCGTGTACAAGTAGGCATGATCACGAGGTAGGTATTTTATTATTTTACACAAATTCACGATAAATTTTATTGTTGTTTGATAACAAGACAACTAACGTCAAGAACAGTCAAAATGAGTTTTCTTCATAATTTATCTGTCAGATAATCAAAGACAATTTGGTTAATTACATAAGGACTTTTTACTGTAAACGTAATGGTAAGGTGACCACATTTAACGGAAAAAATTAGGAATAATGTAAACGTAAAAAAATAATACTAATGATCACTTTAACAAGATGCGACCTAGTCAGGGGTTTTAGTACAAGGGAAATGTATTTAAAACATTGGTTTTGTATTACGTCTTAGAGGTCACCCTGTATTATTGAAGTACCGAATATACGTAATAATGTAAACAGTGGTAATGTTGTGGAAGGTTATTATCGGCCAGAAAGGGTGGGACACTTGACTAGACACATGATCGATTACACTCCATGCCCTAGAGATATTTTATCACTGTTATCGAAATAAAATGTGTTCGGCGCGGAAAAATTTCTTGTAAAAATTTGATGTGATTACGTGTTCAATTTTTTTTACATTCATACAAATTACGAGTATCACGCCTTTGTTCCCAAAAGAGGTAAGCAGAGCACACAAAAAGTTACATAGTCAAAACTATTATTATTTCACGTTTTGTAATCACTTTTATTATGATTTTAAGTTGAAACGTTGATGAAAGATATAATATATAATAGTGGCAAGTCGCTAGCTTATCGCCTAAAGCAATACCTTCAGTTTTTTTCTAAGAATAAGAATAAATGTGTGAATCTTTTGTACCTATATAAAGACAATACAATAACAGGTTTATGGTCTCAATATGCATATTCTCAATAGTGTCAATATTATTAAGGTGAAAAAAACACATAAATAAATTACAATGTGATCGCATAATTTTGCTAAAGTTAAGCACTTTTGTTAAAATATTTATAGACGTACATAAACCTCCATTGGACTTGAACATCGATCTAAATACCAAAACGTCAGCATCACAATAAACCAGAAAATGGTACCCAATAATGATGATACTTTACATTCAAATTTTATGTCCGAACTGAGATGAGCAAAGCGGTATTAACCGAAAACTCTCACGGAGTAACGGCTACAAGATGCACATTATAATAAATAAAATGGAATGAAATTTACGCAGCCTGCGTAAAAATGATTTAACGGGGCATTACGTTTCACAAATTAAAATGTATAGTGAGCATAATAAATTAACACGTTTCTGCTTTTGCTCGTTTTAATTTGGAGCCGTAGTTAACAAGGCTATTAGATTTTTATGGATTGACCACTAGATGGGTTGAAGATCTTGATTAGAACTACAAATATACATAATTATGTCAGTATCTGATAAGAAGCCTTCCTGTTTTCGTCAATGATTCGTAAAGTTTATCTCAATAATATTTTCATAGGTGAATTGAAGATGCTTGACATTATAACTTTAACTGTTCCATTTTTTTGCAAAAAGAAACTATAGTAAGCACGTATTTGGGTAAGGTTCAAAAAAATTGTACATAGTTAAGGGCTTTAATAAAAACAAAAGTTAATTGATTCTTTTGTGTTACGACAATTACCCATACATTTTGTATAGGTAATTTTCGTAACACAAAAGACGCGATCGTGATTTTGTTTTTATTAACCCTTAATTTATGTACAATTTTTTTGAACCTTACCCATTTATCCTCCATTTTTTTTCCACGTTTTGTCGTCTCTAATTATTGTGATATGTTATTATGTAGATATTTCGGCTTAAAAAAAGATGCTAATAATCCTGTCTTCATTCTTTACGCTGTAGCTTTAAGGTAAAAGCATGTAATGAAAAAGCTGAAAACTTTGTATAGGGCTTTCAACGAAAGGCATTGAAGAGATGAAAAGATCTCTGCTTATTGTTAAAGCAACAACTTCTTTAATAACCCTAATTTTTGTATTTTAGAAATACTTTAAGCGGACTTAATTTTTACTAAAAAGGGAATAAACGAAACTTCACTAAAACATTTTAGTACAACAACCTTTTGCTCTTTTACCGCCTTAACAAAAAATGTAGATTTTAACTACATAAATATTTATAAAATTGACAAACATTGTAATTATTTCTATTAAACTGCAATGAATTAAAACCTTGATTGAACAAAGGGACAATTCGTTTGACAAAGATCAATGTAGCAATCTAACCACATTTGTATTGCGTAACACGAATCAACACGCTACTGTTCCTAGCTTTAGTGCTCAAACTTTCTGACTAATACCTCAACATTCAATGTCTTAGCTCCTCCGACAGTAAAAGTTAGTGAAACTTATACCGCCGCCAATAATCTTGGAACGTCTGCTACGGTTTGAAACTTTACGAGTTTGGTGCGGGTCAAACGTGACCCCAACAATTGCTTTTTATTGACCACCATCGGAACTTGTTACTTCATGATTGTCACTTTCTGCAAACATCGGAATTAAGCACTGTTGCAGAAGATTGAATGTCACTTGAAACCATTATCTTTGAAATGTTGAAACGAAAGTTTTAGTTGGGTCTTTATTTAACGACAGTTTGATTCTTTTGATGAGTCGTTTACGTCGTAAGACGGTTTTACAATTCGAAAAGGGTCTTTTAGATAGTACTAAAAGTATTATTACTTACACTTAGAATGGGGTATTTTCAAATCTGAGTTCGAATTTGGAATACTTTTAGACGTAAAAAAAGGATTACATAAATCAGTGAGACGAGTTCTAGATTCGATGGAACTTATCTTGTTAGTTTGTTAGCTACTTAGTTTTATTACTTTGGAACAAAGCAATCTCATTTACAAAACAAAGTGTGATCGTATTTTAAATATTGAACTTGATTGACAACTATTAATTACGGCAAACTGCGCCGGTATCGACCCCGCTACGGAAATTTCATTAATTCCGCAAAGAGTAAAGTTGGCCCGACAAAGTTCGCGAACATTCACGAGCTCCACCGGAGATGTCCGAAATTGTTTATCAAATTGATCCCAAAATAACCCATTTTGTACAGTTAGTTTCAACCTTCTAAAGCTATTTCGATTAATGCAGAAACTTGGTTAGTTTTGACCCTTTCAGAAAATATGCGTTTAAAAATTACTTGTTTCTGTTTTTAGAAGTTTTTTTTCTAATAAAAGCAATATTAATGTTGCCAGAGCAGCCCAAAATAACAGCAAAAAAAAGGTGAAAGTATAACATTGAAAATTTTGCTTTGAGCCTTGGAGCGTGGCTAATGTAGATTATTCTTGCGTAAAAATTGAATCTTTTGCAAAGGTCAGAACTGGAATAACCATCGTTGAAAAAATGCTTTTTCACTTACTGAAAGCAGTTTTCACGGTGAGCGTAGTATTTATCCAGAAAGTACGTACGAATGTAACAAAACGTCTCCAGAAAGAAGTGCTCTCGGGGTAAACGACGTCCGTGAACCGCACTTGCTTTTTCCCTTTATTCCTCCTTTCAGAATTCTTGGTTCGAAAACTGGATCTCTTCTTCACTTCATTTACTACCGTCACCGTTGTATTAACAACAGCGTTAAAATTTGTGTTCATCATCGCACTGTGTTCAAACTTCATCACATTTTAAAGTGTATGCAACCGTTTGTTTATCACCTAAACGTTCAGTCACTTTTCTGATATCTTTAACTGCCGTGTTAAAAACTATACACAATCGCCAAACGACACAACGTACAACAATTAAAGGTATTTTCGATGCACTAACTTCTGTTTGCTAATGTCTAGACGGCACTTGGCTATGCTTCAAATATAGCACTTACAGTAGTCAGAACGCGCACTAAACTGTGACCCCAGTGACGAGTGAAACCACAAATCATCAGACGGAACTAGACATGGTCGGCAAAGGTGATGAACTAAAGTATGTTTTTATCGAACGAAGTAATGAGTACTTGGTTACATGCCAACATTATATTAGAATGCTAGTTTAGGACAATCAACGTTTGGCGTAATGCTGTGCGATAAATTGAACGTACTTAAACTCGGGCCAAATGATTGTGAATGTTTATCGGTATCATGACATCTGCTCTGCAAATTATAATAAATAATTTTTCAGTAGGACTCGTAATTTTCTACTTGATTATTACTGATCCCATCGCTATATCACCCAGTTAAACTTCACTCAAGTTCATTCGAAGCGCATAAAATATTACGCATATGCGACTATAATTAGGACGATAATTTGGCAACGTTGAAACAGACGTGATGTTAGATATTGCATGCCACCGTACACAAACTTTCAATCAGTGGCATCGGCCCAAAAAAGAACACCGCGACATAACGCTGCATTCGATTCACATTGCTGAGCAACATCGTTTAAATCCTAAGCAAACGCAACAATATCATCGATGTACATCAAACGTGGTGTTTTCACCAAGTTTATTAGTAGCCAGGATTAACTGCGCCCTCGTGTTTATTGTCAACGGAAACCGGCCATTTTGTTTGTAAACGATTTGCATTACAGACCAATTTCGATGAAACTCTGTCTGATGGTGGGGTATTAAATTCGATCCCTTTGACGCCTGCGAAGCGTGGCATTTCGGACGCAATGTTTAGAGAGCCAGTATTATACTGCCAACATTTCATTAAATCGTCGAGATTTGTGTTCATAGAAGTTTCCTCTTTAGAAATCGCGTAATCATTTTGGGTTTAGTGGTTTTTATTGGCGATTAACTGAACGATTTACAGAACAGTGATGTTATTTGCGAAATGATGGATATGCCGTATTTTTATTTGAGTTCTACTTTGTAAGTAACATTTCAGACACTTCACATAATTAATTGAAAATTGATAGTACCTCAAACAGATTACCTATTAATTTTAAATACTGTATGCGGCTGGAGTTCTTAGTCAAGTAAAAAATAACCTATTTTAAACTGAGAAGACAGTCGACTACAAAATCCTTACTTCCTTACTAATATTATAAGTCAGAAAGTGAGTTTGTTTGTTTGTTTGTTTGTTTGTTCCGCTTTCACGCCGTAACTACTGGACCGATTGCTTTGAAATTTTGCAGACATAAAGATAGAAGTTCGGATTAAATAATAGGGTACTTTTTGTCCCGGAAAAAAGTGATGTTCCCGAGGGAAAACAAAAATATAGTTTGTTTGAAAGATCGATATCAATCGATGATAGATCGATATTGATCGATGATCGATCGATAGATGATAGATCGATGGCGCTGTGTGTCGTTTGAAACGAGAAGTTTTCTTATCGTTGTGCTTTATATACCGCAATATAACCGAGTTAAACGCGGGCGAAGCCGCGGGCGGAAAACTAGTCTTCTATACATATAATAAATCTGTAACAAGGCCGTGTCTGTACATTGAAGATATTTGAGAAAAACTGTTACTAGGGCTATTTATTAGCGTAATAGAACCCAAAACAATAGTTTTTAGAATTATTGTCTGTTTGTCTGTTTGTCTGTTTGTCTGTTTGTCTGTTTGTTTGTGCGCGCTAATCTCTAAAACGGCTTAACGTAGAAGGTTGCGGTTTTCACTGATGTATAGGCAATTTTTCGGATTAACATATAGAGTATATTTTATTTAAATCGGTTCACAAATAAAAAAGTTACGTCCATTTTAAGAATTGATCAATTAGTGCTTGAAAGTATCGTTGTTGGTTTATAGAAAACTTAGTGAAAGCATTGAGGTTTTGTAATTTTTAGTCCTTTAAATGATAACATGGAACTTGCATAATTATGAAAAAAAAAATAGATAACATACGAAAAAAAAACCAACATAAGAAGAGCTGGCAGTAATATACTAAACCGTACAAAATAGGGTTCATTTTAAGTTGGACGTTGCACAGGCGCGGCAAGCACTACTATAAAGCCCGCCGCGAGTTCCACCGCGGCCAACCTAAACAACTCAACCCCCTGAACATCTTGGAAGTTGACGTCCTACTGGAGGGCCGTCAACTACGGATCTATGCGGCCTACAGACCGGCGGCATCACCGGCCAACATCACGGCAGATCGAACTTGGCGTGGCATGGTCAACATCACGGCATGGCACCCATGCAGATCATCCTGGCGGGTGATCTCATCGTCAAACATCCAGCCTGGCACTCCATCAACACAGATACCGCCGGAAGGGCGATCCACAAAGCCGCAGTCTTGGGACCCGAAGAACAGACCAATTACTGCGTTGCGAGCGGGTCGGAGCAGGTCATAGACTTCGCAATTAGCAAGAAAGTGACTGTAGAGATGGTGCAGGAGGCACTCCCTGACTTGGCATCCGATCACATACCAGTCCTGAAGTCCACGGCAACCACAATAGAACGGTGGCCGGGAAGACGCATCAACTGGAAAGTGTTCTCAGCAGCTCTGGAGAAGAAATCCCAGACCTGACCGATCACATCCGCTGAGGATGTGGAAGAAGCCGCCAACACACTGGCCGCCAACATCCAGAAGTCGCATAGTTGAGCTACACACACTGTTCCGGAAACAAAGAGGAGAAACTCACTCCCAACCCAGAACCAGATCTCATACAGCGTACTCGCCAACTGAGGCAGCGGTGGCGGCTGACTAGATGCCCTTCCCTAAAGACCCTGGTAGAAAAGGCCAAAGAAGAACTGAAGTTGCATGTTACAGTGGCCTGGTAGAGCCACATCGCGTCGATAGACGGAGACGTCCTCTCCATCGACCGGCTGTAAAAACAGCTGAGCGCAACATAGACGCCAACGAGACCACTGCGAGATCGGGACGGCCAAATGTGGTATGTACAAAGCGAAAGACGAGGCGGAGATCTTCGCCAAGTGCCTCGAGAAGCGGTTGCAGCCGAACCCATGGGACGACGCTGAGTACACAGCAGCACTCAGCGAACACTTGGAGAGATACTTCACCCCACCCATCGATGCATCCCTAGGGACCCCCCGACGCCTGTTAATCTGGCGGGCAGGAACCACCGGTGGGTTTTTAATGGGTATGCCTTCCTGTGAGGAGAGCCCTACATAACCGTCGCGGCGTCCCCAAGACGTGGCGGTATGCGTAAAGCATTTTCCCACCGCCCAAAAAAAAGCCGCACCGACTGCACGACCAAGAGGTGTCGTGGACCAACTTGGCGAAAAACCTGGGCGTAAGCAGTACGTCGAAGAGGTCCCTCCCTACCCTAGAAAACTCCACACTATAATTCTCGCCAGCTCCACGTGTAACATCGTGTACAGAGAAGCTTTATAACTAATTGTTATCTCTAATACCTACTCAAAGTTAACTTTTTCCTGTAAAACACCCAAAATATAACCAATGGTTTTGCACGTTCCAAGTTTCACAAAACGTATCGTGTATGTGTTTTGCGTTTCGTTTATTTTGCTCTGAATGAAGCGTTCAAGTTCACTTTCTTTTCTTGATATTAATTCGTACAAATGAGCAGACAGTATCTGATAATCAGAGTTATTATTATTAGTAGCCAGAGTTAAATCGAAGTCCACGCGGACGGAGTCGCGGGCACAGCTAGTACCTAATAATTAAAAGAAAAAGTGCTTGGAGGCAAAAACTTGTAACAGAATAACAAAGGAAATTATTGGATCGTGAATATTTACGCCGACAACCAGTGGATTAAACACCGTTTTTATTTAGTTATTCTTTGTCGCGAAATACTTTGAGCCAGATTATGGTTCGCTTAAATATTTCGCATTTAGAATTGTATTTTTGCAAAGGCTCGTACTATTGCACCAATTGATTTGTGAATTTGTTTACAGTGAACATTATAGTGACATTGCATTGCTTGACAAAGGAAATCTTTATGCCTTTCTGTTTGCACGTGTGGTGTCCTTTTTAGAATAACACCTCTCAATTTCTTCCATGGATGTCGTAAGAAGCGACTAAGAAAATGGGCTTAGGTGTGTTTTAGGCGACAGACCAGCAGAGCAGACCTTGTCAGTATTAAACCTCTTTCATTTGTTTATTAAACATAAATTTATACTGAAAGTAGTCAAGGAACGTGAAATGGGCATGGCTTGTCTATGTATGTAACATTTTGCTCTGCCTACTTCAATTGGGAAAACAGGGGTGATTATACGTATGTATGTTCTGACTCAGATCTACCAGACTACTCAAAGTTCTAGCTAATACAAGACTCCACAATTTTCTTTTTTAATTCTATGTATGGTATTCACATAAAGTGGGTAAATTTTCACCATGTTCGAGCAACTTACTTGGCCTATAGTCGTCGTGGATGGCAATTCATCATTGACCACAACTTCGACAAAGTTCTAAGGGTTGTAATGAAGTTCGCAAATTAAGTTGAGAGTTTAGCGGAGGCCTGTGTGTATTATTTTGGATAGTGTGCGTGTTATTTACGTTTAGTGCAGTTGTGGATAAAGTAGGTTTTAGGTTAGGGCTTTAGGCGACAAGCTAGCCACCGGTCATTGAAGAGAGGTGGAGTCCTCTTCCATCTGTTTTCAAACCTAAAATTATGCTGCGAGGCATGAAATAGTCACAATCATTTATTTTATTTTATTTTATTTTTATTTTACTTACTTACAACTATTTTTACAGGACTATGCCTAAGACAATAGCGTAACTACGTCTGACTTATCTATCTAACCATACATGTCACGCCTATGGCAGATATTGTAGAGGGCAGATTTTGTGAATTCACTCAAAGAGCAAAAAAACAGGTCAGTGTTTTCCGCGACTAGGTTGAGGGTGCGCATGATCATGGTTTTGTCAATGTCACGTTTCACGTGCTCTGCTTATCCCATTAGGGAACATAGGCGTGATTGATAGGTGTGATTACGTACAACTTATTTACATAACGAGGTATGTGATTGTTTAAGTATTATTTGTTTCCTTTATCTGATTTTATTTTGTTTGAAAGTATTTATAAGATTTTTAAGTTCATCTATTTTTTAACCTACTTATCATTATGCAAAATGTAGCTATGAAACGAGAAATAGTCAGGGTTTTTAACCGACTTCAAAAAAAAGGAGGAAGTTCTCAATTCGTCGAGTTTTTTTTTTATTATTTTTTTTATTTTTTTTTATGTGTGTTCGCTGATTACTCGAAGACGCCTGGACCGATTTGGAAAATTCTTTTTTGTTTGAAAGGGTATAGTTTCCAGGTGGTCCCATTGCCAGCATATCTTGATCTGATGATGGAATATGAGGGAAATCGAGGGCAACCCTCAAATTTTATTGGCAAAGGTAATGTTTTTAGTACATTTTTCAAAGCTACACCAGTATTTACGTCTGGCAGTAAAAAAAATATGACTGAGCTGATGATGGAAGGTCAACTCCTTAATGCTTAGAAGTTAAAGGATAATTCTTTCAATATTGAATGCACCTGCAGACTGGAAATTATAATTTCAGTAATTAGTGAGGCCTGCTGGTGATGGAAGGTCACCCTCATTATTAAACAAATGCTTTCAGTATAGCCCAAATTTGAAGTCGGTTTTTTTTTGTTTAAAATTATTACTATGTAGGCTTTCGTGTACTCTGCCTACCTGAGTATTACTACTCAGGTAGGTATACAGGCGTGATGTACCTGTGTATGTACTTGTCAAGTTCAGTCGTTATCATGTAGGAAGAGTCGTGGAACAAGCCGAACTTCCTCTGATGTTTGTTTAAAAGTAATACTCGTTTATTATGATAAATGGGTGCAAAAGTACGGAGTTGGGAGTTACTTCGGGTTATTTGTATTGGTGCCTTTATTGGCTAATGTTGAATGTTCTCGGTGCTTTTGTTTTCACTTGGGATTCAATATTAATAAGTAATGTGAGAAGATGGAAGATCTGGGTACAGGTTTTGTGAAATCTCCATCTTTTTACATTTATGAGTTTTTATAATACCTCTCCATTTCTTCCGTGAATGTCGTAAGAGGCGACTAAGGTGGTTTCAGTTTAGGTATACTTTAGGCGACAAGTTAGCAACCTGTCACTATTATTTCTTCTTCCATCTGTTTTCAAATCTAAAGTTATACTAGTAGTGGCTGCGAATCGTGAAGTAGTCGTAATCTTGGTTTTGTCCATGTCGCGTTTCGTGTGCTCTGCTTACTCCATTAACGAAAACAGGCGTGATGTAAGTACATATTTATGTATATTTTGTGAAATCTCTGGTCTTGCTCTGGTTTTGCTAGTTGGTCAAATTTCAACGATAACGGAATAAAAAGGCACGATCATAGTACAGGGAATTACGGGCTATTCCCCAAGATTGGGCCGACTTAACTACTATTTCACATTCGCTCTTTACGATTACGGCTGCCTAATGGAACAATCATAGCCATGGTCTGTCTATCAAGTTATTTTAGTAACTACGAGTATGTTGAGGGGATTTATGGATTGACTGCTATATCACGCTAATTTTAAGGGTTTCGTAGAAAAATGGCAAAAAACGGAACTCTTATAGATTCGTCATGTCTGTCTGTTGTCCATAATGTCACAGTCACTTTTCTTCGAAATTATTAGTAGAGGTATACTGTTAAAACTTGGTAAGTATGTAAATGTATTCTGTGAAACGCGTTAAGATTTTCACACAGAGATAGAAACAAAAACAATAAATCTTGGGGATTCCCCATATTTGAGAACTGAAATTCAAAAAGTTTCTAATGTTTTTTTTTTTCAAAAAAACTGAACAGTTTGCGCGAGAGACACTCCCCACGTCCAAATTGGTAAAATGTGCTAGATTAAAGCTCAACACCGCATACTTATACTAATCCTTTAAGGTGGGTATACCCGTAATACCCACCTGTACAATCCTTCGACATTAAATTTAGTTAAATTATTGTGGCTTCGATTTTTTTTCGTTACAATCATTCAGTATTCTGTTGAAAATGATGAAGATTAACTAAGTCGGTAGACTTGTACGAGTACACTCAAGTGAACGTGAACCAACCAATAGTACTGCGGAATGAAATGGACTTAATACACGAGTATCTTGAACGGACTACATACTTGAATTTCATTAAAGACAGTACGTGGTGTTATTAAGCAGGCCATACATGCTTGTAGTCCCAGTGTACCTGTTAGGTAACTGGGTCACAAAGTACGGACATCACACATCTCATTTACGCAGACAAACACTTTGGTAGCATCCTGTTAATAACATTAAAGCCATGCATCCATATTATGCGAGACTGTATGAGGAAAATGTTGATGTACCTAATTACAACACTAAAATTTCAAATCATATTACTGACCTGTGTGGTGTTTGGTTAGAAAAACACCTACTTATTTCTTTTGTAGAAGTCGTAAGAAAGGAAGGAAATAGGTTAAGGTATGCTTTAGGCGACAGGGTAGCAATCTGTCACTATATTCCATCTGTTTTTAAACCTAAAGTTATACTGGAAGTTGTTGTGAAACGTGAAATAGTAAAAAAAAAGAAAAAAAGTAAAAAACTCTTTATTGTACAAACACAAGAAATACAAATAAGTCATAAACAAAAAATTTTGATGTACAAAGGCGGACTTATCCCAAAAAGGGATCTCTACCAGCCAACCTTTGAGTAGTAGAGAGGAGCAGTAACAGGTAACGACAAAAGCGAAAATTTATTTACTTATGAATAACTTCAATTCTTATACTTACATAAATCTACTAAATAATAATAAACGGTAAAATATAGATATAAATGCGTACCGTACATATATATATACAATAAATAAATTAGTAAATGCCTCTCACACAAACCCAAGCATTCAATCACGAGTGGTCCACATCTTCTTCAAGTTATTCCTGAAATTGCCCAATAGTCATGGTGTTCTTTGTCATGTTTGGTGTGCTTTGCCTACCCCATTTAGGAACACGGGCGTTATTGTATGTATCAGTGTTCTTGGCTAAAAACGATTAGAACATTATGAAATGATAATAAAAAGTGCTTTCGAGTAATTTGAACAATGTTAGTGACTGATAGGCGGTAGCTGATAAAAGTTTAAATTATGTTTTTTTACCGGTGATCCAAGGCGAGGTGAGACGAGGAAATTTGAAATGCCTCGACATGCTGTGCTAATAAAAAAAATATCGAGGTATTTTCTCGACTGACTGTTTGAGAAGTTACAGCTACGGTTTGTAGTAGGAATGATTAGATGGTCATGTCCGCGGGAGCCATAACAGTTTCAACTACAAAATTATACAGCGAGTATATTTCACACGGGCATATAATTTTTCCAGATTTAGTTTACGACCGTATTAAATCATATCTGAAGGCAATTTTGTTGAATAGCTTAATAAATAATGAGTTAATTATTTTAAAAGTACGCCCGAGCAGCAATGTATTGCGTTCAAATTGACTTGACTTGACTAACGATGACGTTAATCAGTCGTTAGCTTAAGGTGTAATTAATACGATGATCGTGCTCGATTATTTTGCACGAGCTGTTACCCGCGACTTCGTCTGCGCAGAATAAGTATTTCGGATTGCGTGGCGTAGAATATATGACATTAAAATTATCACACAAATAATTTTTGAATCGCATTTGACAAATATAACAGCTTTTTTAACAAATCGACGTCTGCCCGCGTTCGGGTCGCGCACTCAGCGACGCGTGACGTTTACCCCGCGCATGCGCGTCACTTCAACGGTTTTGACAGCGGACGCCAAAACTCGCAAATGGTATATTTTACCCGACTTACTTGAGAATTATCGTCGTATATTGGATAATTCACAGAATATCATTACAATTTGTAGCCTATGTGTTATTCTGATGTATAAGCTACATTATTGTAAAGTGTCATTAAAATCCATTCAGTAGTTTTTGCGTGAAGGAGTAACAAACATCCATCCATCCATACATCCATCCATACATCCATCCATCCATACATCCATCCATCCATACTCACAAACTTTCACGTTTATAATATTAGTAAGATGAAAAAAAAAATACGCAATTAATTAACGAAATTTAAGTAAATGCATAGTTTATGACCAACACTAATTGGCAAAATATACGACCGTGTGAAATATACACACTGTACTAGACAGAAATGATGATTTGGACTCTACCACATCTGCAATAGATACTTAATATGGCAGTATGAAATTGACAAATAGCAAACCAATTACAGCAACTAAGTAGTTTCCACAGTTAAATAGTTTCTTCAAAGGTAAGCCTTAGTCGAATGGTTATCTGAATTAATCTAAAACAACGCCTTAGGAACCGCTAACTCATTTCGAAGATCAAATAGCTCCCGGTTTCTTACAAATGTTTGCCGGCGAAACAAACATTTGGATGGAAACGGAGCTGTAATCGAAAGTTAATTTAGTCTTGTTTGTTATTTGATACGTAATTATTGTCGCTTTGCTTTCAATTTCTATCGCGGTGTGTTACGAGTTTTTTTATTAAGATTTTAGGTGATTTAAACAAAAACATACATACATACATACAATCACGCCTGTGTTCCCTAATGAGGTAGGCAGAACACACGAAACTTTACGTAGACAAAACTATGATAATGTCTGTTTTCACGCTTCGCAGCCACTTTTAGGTTTGGAAACAGATGGAAGAGGTAGTATAATAAAGCCAGGTTGCTAGCCTGTCGTCTAAAACATACCTAGACCTATTCCTTAGTCGCCTCTTACGACATCCACGGAGGAAGTGGAGAGGTGTTTTTCTATCCTGACACACCGCAGGATATACAAACATGTCTGATAATAAATCTGTCAATAATTAGCAAGTTGATAAATAAGTAACCATTACACCAATTTGAAACTTAACGCTGCATTTTGAAACCGATCACGATTTCTTTGTTTTAATCTTAGCCAATTCCCGTCCCTTACGGGCGCTAAGTTGGACAGACTATCATTGTTCCAGTGGCCATTAGCCACGAACGTTCGCGAATTGCCGTCTCCAGAGCTCTGTAAAACTTGCCTCTAAGGCTGCGTTTCTACCAGAGATGTGCGAGGTAGCTAAGCGGCGCGAGGCTGTATAACGAGGTGTAACGGTGTGAATGTTTCCACCAAAGATGTGCGAGGCAGCTGAACGGCGCGAGGGTGTGTAACGAGGTGACAAGGCTGAGCGGTGCGAGGTTGAGTTGGCCGCCAGCGTACTAACTGGACAGAATCCACGCACCGCTCAGCTACCTCGCACATCTTAACCAGACGCCTTTCCCTTCGTTTGTACACAAAACCTCGCTCCTCTGAGCAGTTTCCACCAGAGCTAAGCTAAGCGAGGATAGGTAAATGAAGCGTTTCCATTAGTTAATGACAAACACATCCCTCGCAACGCATCCTTGCACATCTCTGGTGGAAACGCAGCCAAAGGGCCTGTTCACACTAGCAATTCTTTTCGGTGATTTTTAGGCCACGAGCGCGGGGCGAGCAAGCTGCCTCATAAAAAATCGCGGCGATACCGTAGCTTGTTAGTGTGGACAGGCCCTAAATTCCACAGAACACAGCACTTTGAGACAAGTGAACAGCTAACTTTGTTCGAGAATTCTAGCAACACTCTGCTACCTTAATTGGTCCCTGTACCATACATTTGTAAAGTATTTGCGAAGAAGTCTCAACTCGAATTATAAAATAAGAGAGGAAAAAGTTGGGGTACGCTTTACAGCTCTTAGAATTCGTGAAACTCTTTTTAGATGTTAGTATTTAAATGTTTCTCGTAAGGATACGTAAGTTTAATAGCAGTTTCGTACGCGTTAAGGTCGCGTGGATGAATTCGCTGTGTCGGAAATTTTAAACTTAAACAAGTTAGTATATACTTTCGATTAATTATATGTAATGGTTAGCGTAAAGGACCCTTGATTGACATTTTAATTCTATCTTATAAATTACGGATAACTCACGTTTTCAATCGAGTTTAGCTCGACATGTTTCGGGCTAATTCGTAGTGTTATCCGTAATTTATAAGATGAGTGAGTCTCACGGTAGTTTAATGTGTAATTTAAATTCTAATTAAAAATATGAAATTACGCTATCTAAGACTGTTTAATTAAAAATGAGAATGGAAAACGAGAATTGATTCAGAGGACAATGCACAACACGAGAATAGTTAGAAATGTCAGCAACGAGTAACGAGGTAAAATAATCAGTGAATTAGTAACAAAACTAAACTAAAATTTTACTTCTAAAATTAATTAGCTTTACCTTTATTAAAATGTTTTGTGAGTATTCAAAGCTTGAGCAAATTTGATACCAGCCCTCGTAGCCACGTAGTCATAGGACAGTGGCGATAGAGCGAACGCTAGCGGTAGCGGCGCTTCCACAAGCGTAAGCGGAAATCAGTATCGAACTAACGTGAATTGTTTGAGATTGTAAGCATAGCTCACACTAGTGTGTCATAAATAAAATACTAGTCACGACGCAATGATATGCCAGTATTACGTCGCTTGCGGTTGTCTAGGACAAGACGAAACAATTATTTAAAATCAATAATGACAACAATCTGTTACTTAGAAAAGAAAAGTGGTTTATTTGCGTTTTCTTTGTTGATTCATTCTTCTAATTAGTTAGCTTCATCGAAGTAGGTGCAAAGTAATTTAAAAAATTCCGATAATTTTACTATTTCAGATTTTGTTTAAAGATCTTACTGATCAAATTTTAATAATAATCACCAACCAATCGGCGCGGCATGTAAATATAATAACAACTGTTGGCAAGGGTCGCAATCGCAACGGCGCTTCCTCAATTGTAAAGCGTTTGTCACTAGTGTAACGGAACGCGTAAAATAATACGCAGTGTATTACTGACGTAAATTTTGCTGCTAATTAAGTATTTAAAAATGTGAGTGTCTTACATCTAATACCTACTAAAGATGATCAAATCACTTATTCTAGCTACTGCAAGAAATGCGTACGTAGAGAATTTAGGTGTGGAATTTACCTAGAGCAAATTTGACGCCGGTCCAGGCGGTGCGTACGTAGTGGAACAGCCGGCGGTAGAGCGGCCGGTGGCGGCGGCGGCGCGGCGCCTCGGCGTCGGGCGCGGGCGAGGGCGCGGGCTCCGCCTCCCCCGCCCCGCGGCGCTCCACCGACGGCTCCGTGGCTTTGTGCACCCAGCTTTACTCGACCGCTCGCTCGTTCAGTGAAACCGCACCCTTAGGAACGGAGCGGTGTTAGTATGGGTTGCGGTTAGATTAAAATTTTGTGACTTTTATTAAGTGTTCATACAATTGTTGATGAATAAGCGTCCTAATTAAGGCGGTTGGCCACGTTAGCTCATTGAACATTTGCCGATA
>BHDV01057073.1:0-17065 GCA_005406045.1 Adoxophyes honmai | reverse complement strand
ATTTGTTGCTCTCCTTTTTCTTGATGGGTTGCTTTGGGTATTATATTCTAATATTGTTACTTTCAAGTTTATCATTGCTAGGTAATGTTTCAGATAGACGCGAGAACAAACCAGACATTATTGATAAGTAAATGGTGATATTCTCGGATTCACCTTGAGTCCTGGCACGTATTTCCGAGAGCAGACGATAGTCATAATCCGCTTGATCAAAATCTTTCTTAAGACGAACTATTAAAGCATCCCAGTCTAACAAATGTTCCTGATACTGGATACCACGGTACCAATGTAATACGTCACCGGTAAAGATCTCTGTAGCGTATGAAATTAGCCTTGATGATGAAATGTTTCTGGCTTTACTGAATTCGTTAATTGAATAAAAGAGCGCACGCACGACTTCCAGTCAAACCTAATCTTAGTCAGTTCACCAGCTACGCCACGGTCGCAAGTCATAGTAATATTTAAAAGCGGCATATTAGCCTGCTGATCAGTAGTGCTACTATAGATAGGTTCTAATAAAGTATCTACGACGTTTGTATCTTTAATAGAATTAAAACGATCGTATAGTATTTGAAAATCTTTAACATAAGTTTAATAAGCATTACGCGTCTCTTCATCAACCGATTCAGACGGTGATAAAGATGGTTTAAATAATTTTGAGCACGCAAAACCATATTTCTATCAGTGGTGCATCCAGTAAATTCCTGATCGTAAGCACGTCAGCAATGCCCTTCAAATCATCCTGGATTTTGATAGTACTCTCCAGGACGTCTTCGGAAGGATACAATCGGAGTTTCTACGAACTTGAAAACAGAATATAATGATTTATCCAACAAAAGATTCCTCAGTTTGAGTCTAAATGCGTCATCGGACGGTTCGTTCTTCAGCTTGGCAGGTATATTGCATCAGGTAGGGCATTGTCGTGGTTTTGATCTGGACTACTGCCTGTAGCTGGCGCTAGACTCGCGATGGTCTCCAGCCTTATTTCAGCAGTACAACACATTCCTTGCCACCGGTCGGGAGAACAACAGCTACTGTATCTGTTGACTCTATCGGTTCCTTAATAACAACATCCTTGCTCGTTATGGTTTTCTTGTATTCAGGTTATATACTCTATATCCTTTTATTTTCCAATAACTAACTAACTATTCCCATCAAAAGTCCCATTTCGGTCTCTTAACTAAGGATACATGCACCATCACAGGACTTCCAAAAACTCTGACATTACATGACTAAGACATGGCTTTCTTTTTATCCATTTCTCGATGGGTGTCATACATCGTAAGCATTAGGCTGGTGACCTATTTTTTAGATAAACCGCTATGTTTAATGCCTCAGTCCAAAATCTTTTGTCCATTTTTGCGTCGAGGAGTAGACATCTTACCTTTTCAACAGCCGAGTAGCACGATGTTTGCTACACGAGGCTGCGGGGTCCTGCTCCTCCACTGCTTTCTTCAGTTTAAAATGCATTGCGGGAATTTGTTCCTTTAGATCTGTAGGTATTTAGACGGCTGCTCGCTGCTGCCGCTGGACTAGTAATGGTACTTAATAACTATTTAAATATAAAATACCATTTTACTGACTATTTTGTAAGCTTTTGTTGTCTTGGGGAGGAAAAGCTTCGTTATGTTAGCTGTTGTGCCTGTGGTATATCTGTCTTACCACTCATCCACTGAATTTGTGCGTATAATTGACGTATGAGATGGGACAAAGGTCGTCATTTCTGGATTTAAAGGCGGCCTCCTTGGCAAAAAAGTCCGCTCGTTCGTTGCCTTCCAGGCCCACATGCGCCTGTATCCAGAACAGCCTGACAACGATATCCCTTTGGGGTAATGCTGCCAGACCGCTTCTGCCGTCAGTTGCTAGAGAATGGAGGCAATTGCAGTTTTAAATCGCCATTAATGCCGCAATAGAATCGCTTTATATTCCGTATGTCTCTGCTCCGCCCTCCCTTGTGAAACTGGTCGCCCTATTTAGGGCAAGGAGCTACACCTGGTACACGGTGCAGTAAGCCGGTAGGGTTAGCTTGCGGTTTTATATCTCTTTACCGCTGTGCCCACTTTTCCTTGTATTTTACAACCGTCTGTGAATAAGCAAACTTTAAAATTGCTGTTGGTGTCAATGTCGGTTCTATTCGATATGCATGTGAGCTCGATGTCTACAGCATAAGCATACGATGTCTGCAGCTTATACGATTAATTTCGAGGTTCTGTTACAGCCACAGGTGACTTATCAACTGACCCGTTAGGGAAATTTATCTCGACAGCAGAAGAGAAATGAGGACATGGACTTTCTGCAGCTTCGAGTTTTGGAGGGTCCTCGTGTCGCGTTGTTCGCAGGCAAATTATCTGGCGTTGCTGCTCTGTTGCAGTGTTATGATTTTGTTTTGAGTTTTTAATTTGGAATTGGTGCAAAGACAGTCGCTGCACACCACACTACACTGTTTTTTAAAAGAGGTTCTGTTTTTATATCTGGTTTTTGATTGAAGTTTGTGCGTAGCAATGTATTTTTTTTACGTATGATTTTATGGCGGCCTCCTTGGCAAGAAAGTCCGCTCTTTCGTTGCCTTCCAGCCCCACATGCGCCTTTATCCAGAACAGCCTGACAACGATATCCCTTCGGGATAATGCTGCCAGACTGCTTCTGCCGTCAGTTGCTAGGGAATGGAGGCAATTGCAGTTTTTAATTGCCTTTAATGCCGCCTTCGAGTCGCTGTATATCCCATAGCTCTCTGCTCCGCCCTCCCTTGCGAAACTTATCGCCCTTTTGTGCCTGTGACAAAGCTTTTAAATAAGTTTGGAACATGACCTTTTGTGAAAATTAACCAGAAATAGGGACTGGTTGGTTTCGAAACATGTATAACCATCGCTATTATAATCAACCTTAATGTTTTCTGCAATGTTCTCTGTGTGACAGATGGCAGTTCTAAAGAAACTACGGGTGCAAGATCACAGTTCTCTGGCAATTTTGAATGTGGTTTGTTATTTTTTGGCATGTCCTACATATCTGCATAATTTTTTTTTTCACTAGGCAGACCGAGATATTCAGTCAATTTCTGGTAAATATTTTTATTTTTAGTTTTCATGGGAAAGGCGTCAAAAGATAAGTCAATACCTCCCTTAGTTTATTTCTAGAAAGTACGGATTTGTTGCTCTCATGTTTCTTGATGTGGTGTTCCTAAAGCGGGTATTTATAATTAATGATGTGAAAGAGTTGGCTAGCATTATATTTTTACGTGGAGTTTTTTTAACACAATAGTTTAACACATGCATCATTCCACTAAGAAGCCTCGAGTTTGCGAGAATAGAAAACATTTTGTCCTTTTTAAGAATTTATCAGAAAACTAAATAAATATTCAGTTTAGTCAGTCATAATAGATTGTACGCGAACGTAAATGCGGTTGCGAGTTGTCGATCAGTCTTAGAAGGCACAACATAATGTCATCTGCATAAATCATAATGTTTTCTTTGAAATTTCGTATTTGTCGCTCTCATGTTTCTTGGCGTGGATATTCTTAAAGCTGGTATTACAAGGAATGATATGAACGAGTTGGCTGATTAACTAGAACTAAAATTAAATCTTAAACTAAAATTAAAGATAAAAAAATTCTCCCAAATCACCGCCAATAGGGAGGGTGCCCAGAAGGCTGGCAGCACTTAAAATTGTTTTTTTTTAAACATGTACTTCATGTTTGCATCTGTTTCTATTCGTGAAACTTTATTTATTCTCAAATTTTTGTTGTATTTAAATACGATGATACATGTGTTATTAAAGGTTTTCGATCGGTTTCCAAATGACATAAGGGTATTACGTTAACTTTTAATTTGTCACCACTAAACATTGACTTCCATAGCTTTTCATCTAATACGCATGGTTCTTCAAGAACAGAACAACTCATAGCAGTGGTACCACGTCACAAAATTTATTTTTCCCAAGGGAAGTGCGATTGCAGATGATGTATTAGCACTAGGCATACTAAGAACAACCTTCGGTATAGGTTGATGCTGGAAACACTTTAATTTTGTTGATATTATTACTGTTCACAACAACTCAGTTTGTTCGACATTTTCAAACGTATTTGTTTTGGTATTAGGATCCAAAAGAGGCTGTGACGCAATGACAGTTATATCAGATGTTAAATCATCAGAGTCTAATATTTTCCCCGTTTCATACACAGGTGGAGATGTTGACGAGGACAGTTGTATGGCCTTGTTTTCAAAAACAATAGTAGACACTGGCTTATGTTCATACGATTAATTTTGAGGTTCTTTTTGAACCACAGTTGACTTATCAACTGACCCGTTAGGGAAATTAACCTCGATAACAGCTTTGGAGGCCAATCGTCCACTGTCTTCTTAATGCATCAAGTAGGGCATTGTCGTGGTTTGGACCTGGACTGCTGCCCGCAGCTGCCGCTATTGGGGAGAAAAGCTTCGTTATGTTAGATGTTGTGCCTGTGGTATATCTGTCTTACCACTCATCAACTGAATTTGCACGTATGTATTTACTGACGTATGAGATGGGGCTAAGGACGTAGTTTGATTTTCTTTTGGATTCTAAGGCGGCCTCCTCGGCAAAAAAGTCCGCTCTTTCGTTGCCTTCCAGGCCCACATGCGCCTTTATCCAAAACAGTCTGACAACGATATCCCTTCGGGATAATGCTGCCAGACTGCTTCTAGCGTCAGTTGCTAGGGAATGGAGGCAATTGCAGTTTTAAATCGCCATTAATGCCGCAATAGAATCGCTGTATATTCCATAGCTCTCTGCTCCGCCCTCCCTTGTGAAACTTATCGCCCTATTCAGGGCAAAAAGCTCCGCCTGTTACACGGTGCAGTAAGCCGGTAGGGTTAGCTTGCGGTTTTTTATCTACTTACCGCTGTGCCCACTTTTCCTTGTATCTTGCTAGCGTCTGTAAATAACCAAACTTTAGAATTGCTGTTGGTTTGGTATCAATTTCGTTCTATGCGATATGCATGTGAGCTCGATGTTTACAGCATAAGTATACGATGTCTGCAGCTTATACGATTAATTTAGAGGTTCTGTTACAACCACAGGTGAATCATCAACTGACCCGTCAGGGAAATTTACCTCGACAGCAGAAGAGAAATGAGGACATGGACTTTCTGCAGCGTTCAAAATCGGAGGGTCCTCGTGGCGCGTCGTCCACAGGCGAATTATCTGGCGTTGCTGCTCTGGTGCAGTGTTATGATTTTGATGTGTGTTTACCCTTAATTTGGCAGTGTACGGTGTGCCGGACATACCACAAGACTATCTTTTTCTATTTTTTTTACAATTATTTTTTGTAGGATGTCAACGGGGCAATGAGGCTTGAACGCAAGTTTTGTTCTTAATGCTGCCAAATTAAGGGTTAATTTGGAATTTGGTGGAGTGAAGACGGTCGCTGCACACATAATTAATCTGTTTAATTGTAATCACTACTTAGGCGCTTGTACAGAGCGCGCAGAGCGAATAAAACAAAAGACGGCCGCAGCGCATTGCTTTTCAGCCGCGCTGCGGTCTCCGTCAGTCAAAGTGAACAGTATTATTTTTTTGTAGTAATGAGGTGGCTACAACACTGTAGAGAGGGTCGTGGCGGCACGGCCGCTGTCGACGCGTAAGTGTTGCCTGCGCCCGCGTCAGACTTGTCTGCTCTGCTGTCTGCTCGTACCTTCTTCACCAACTTTTCTGTATTACCATCTGTGCCGTCGATCTAGAGCGGTCTTGGGTTATTCTAGCCACAATGCCAAGTTATAAATCGGATTAATGTTGTCGCACGCTTGCTCGTGCTTCGCCATCTTTTCGGTGTTACCAGCGGCGGTCGACTCGCATTTCACCGACTCCGCTGGCTTGTTAGAGCTGTCAGAGACCTGCTCAACCTCCGTGAGCTTACTGGTGATGCCCGCTGTCGGTTTAGGCTCCACTGGCTTGTTAGAGCTGTCAGAGGTCTGCTCAACCTCCGTGAGCTTACTGGTGATGCCCGCTGCCAGTTTAGGCTCCACTGGCTTGTTAGAGCTGTCGGAGGTCTGCTCAACCTCCGTGACTTTACTGGTGATGCCCGCTGTCGGTTTAGGCTCCACTGGCTTGTTAGAGCTGTCAGAGGTCTGCTCAACCTCCGTGACCTTACTGGTGATGCCCGCTGCCAGTTTAGGCTCCACTGACTTGTTAGAGCTGTCAGAGGTCTGCTCAACCTCCGTGACCTTACTGGTGATGCCCGCTGCCAGTTTAGGCTCGTTAGAGCTGTCGGATAGCGTTTTTGTGATGTTTGGTGAGAGGCTGTTATGCCTTTTTAGGCGATTGCTCTTATTGTTTCCGTGTTCCTCCGGCGGCTGCTTCAGATTCCGCGGCCGCAGGTTACGGCACTGCTCCGCTGGGGCGCTCTCCTTTACGTGTACCGTGAATTCGTGGAGAAGTTTCGAAGATCACTTCACAAACCTTTCCAAGCAAACGTAGCATACGAAAGGACAACGTTGCAGCACTGGTCTTTGGACTTGCTTGTCTTGAACTTTAGGAATTGAAATATAAAACCGAAGCGAGACAGAGAGGAGAAAAGAAACTAACCAGAAATGTA
The DNA here is from genome assembly GCA_005406045.1 of Adoxophyes honmai. Classification (NCBI taxonomy): domain Eukaryota; kingdom Metazoa; phylum Arthropoda; class Insecta; order Lepidoptera; family Tortricidae; genus Adoxophyes; species Adoxophyes honmai. Next base: position 10,500 of record BHDV01057073.1, on the reverse strand, counting down.
GACTTTGGAACCTTCAAACTTACATAAGAAATGTTTCCTTAGCCCCAGGGGCTTTGGAGGCCACTCCTCCACTGTCTTCTTCTGTTTATAATGCATCAGGTAGGGCATTGTCGCGGAATGCACCTGGACTGTTGCCACACAATAGTTTAACACATACAACAGTCCACTTAGAAGCCTCGAGTTTGCGAGAATAGAAAACATTTTGTCCTTTTCAAGAATTTATCAGAAAACTTAATAAATGTTCAATTTAGTCAGTCATAATAGGTTGTACGCGAACGTAAATGCGGTTGCGAGTTGTCGATCACAGTCTTAGCAGGCACGACATAATGTCATCTTCATTAATCATATTTTCTTTGAAATTGCGTATTTGTCGCTCTCATGTTTCTTGACGTGGATATTCTCAAAGCTGGTATTACAAGGAATGATATGAACGAGTTGGCTGATTTTCTTATATTTTCACGTAGACTTTTTTAAACTTCCCGCTAGCGCGAGAGAGCATGCCACTTTTGGCCTATAGGCCTTTTTAGCCGATCTCTTCTAAGGTTACTATTGACGGCTGCCTCGGCCTGCGCGGCCTCAGGTTGTAGCGTCGCTCCGCTGGGGCACTCTCCTTTTCGTGTACATTGAATTCATGGATCAGTTTGGAAGACCATTTCACAAACCTCTCCAAACAAACGCGGCACACGAAAGGATAACGTTCCTCCACTGTCTTCTTCATAAAAAAAATAATAAAAAAAATCTAAAAACTTGTAGTTATTATTACAAAAAGACAATTTATTTAATAAATTATTGTACTTAGAAGCTACGATATCGAGTTGGGCATCGTGGGAATATGGCAATGCACATAAAATAATTTTTATAATACCACGCTGTTATTATATCAGAGAGAACATTCAGAAACTTCAAAAGCTTCACTAGGAACGTTTTCCTACTCGGGGCTGCGGGGGCCTGCTGTCCACTGTCTTCTTTTGTTTAAAATGCGCTAGGTAAGACATTGTCGCGGTTCAGATCTGGACTGTATCGCTTGCAGCATGCCTCCCCCGCGTAAATGCATCAAACGTTAAAGTCTTGTTGCCATGAGACGTCTTTTTTACATTTTGTGTTGGTGCGAGAAGCGAAAAGATTGACATCTGGTTTACCAAATTCCCGAGTTTTATTTTGAAACCTTCTGTTCGTTATATCTCGTTCGTTTATTCCTAGTAATACTATCGCCACCAATATCTAGGAACCACAGGAGCGTCGTGTAAGGCTTCCACCATCCTCCAACCACTCCATAAAAATATTGGCAGTGTCAGGAGCTATCTGTGAACCCAAGGGCACTATATCAATTTGTACATAATATTCACCGCGCCAAACCAAATATCCACTTTTCAGACACAACTCAATTCCCTCCATATACACTGTAGGTAAATCTGTGACACACAACAGGTCAGATATTATTCTTAACGTCTCGTCTACCGGTACATTGGTGAAAAGAGATGCAACATCAAAGCTAACCATCAGTTCGTCGTCACTTAAACGAATATCATTCAACAAACCAACGAAATGTTGTGAATCTTTAATAAAACTCGCCGATCTACCCATAAATTCAGAAAGCACAAACGAAAAATACCGGGCAAGACCAATCGTCGGCGAACCAATCTGACTCACTATGGGTCTCAAAGGCTAATCAATCTTGTGTATTTTGGGCAAGCCGTAAGCCGTATATTTTTGGTGAAGTAGGGTTCTGTGGACGCAGCTTTGCAATAAAATTCTTGTCAGGTTGATTATACAAAAATTTGTTTATCTTTATCGTTACTCTGGCGGTAGGGTTGTAGGAAACTTTTTTGTCTAATCTTGTTTTCATACACCAAAGTATCAACAATAACCGTTGCATTGCCCTTATCAGCTAGTAACACCAACACATCTAAATTATTGCGCAACTCACGCAACGCCCTCAGCTCCCCGTGCGGTATGTTGGATTTCGGTAGGCGGGCTTTTCGCAGTAAGGAAGCGATATCTTGTCTCATACACTCAGCATCCGTGAAAAGAATTCTGTTTCGCATAATGGTATTTTCTAGGCTAGTAATAATTGCCTCTGTAGGTATTTGATTCGGCGTTGGAGCAAAGTTCAATCCTCTCGCTAACGTGCGCTTAGCCAAATCATCCACACTACATGATGATAAATTAATAACATTATCGCTACTTGCAGTTTCCGGAACAAAATTTTTCAACATGAGTGAGTCTCACGGTAGTTTAATGTTCAGTAATGTAAATAATATATTATTATAGTACACCGACGCGTTTACCGAGGGGTAAAAATATCACGAGTGCGGGTTCTGAATGCAATAGTACACTGATTCGTTAACCGTGGCGTAGAAATCCGTCGGAACGATGGTTACATATAGCAGACTCCATTGAAAGACAAAATGTCGTCGAAACTGGTTAAGTAACTGGTATGTAGCCCGTTGCTCTACGAAGAGTGGTAGCTCGGAGTTTGGCAGCAAACTGTAGCTCCGCAGATTCCCCGAGTATCGTGACTGGTATAATAGCACTAATTCTGGCATTCATACTAGAACTTGGTACCTTGTAATGATCTGCTGCCTGACGCGTACTCTTATTTCTACTCAATACCTTTTCTACAGCTTTACGCATATTGTCAGGATCCCAGGTCTTCTTTTTCTTCGTCTTATCATCACGTTCGTCCCCTGACATCGTGATGTTCAGGGTTATAGATGGATCACGTAAGTCACGTATCTTCTGAGTTCTCGTCTGTGAGTTACGGAGAAGCAGGGGCATGACAAAAAAGGGGATTGACAGGTGTGGGCGGCAGGCGTTTTCTGAGCACAGCTCATTCCGTTCGCGACGAAGATTTAGTTCTCAAGATGATTTGAAATATCTTCGGATATAAATTAATACTTATTCCAAGTATATGAATTGGACGAAAACAATATTTTGGATTGATTAAGAAGCCGTTCCTTTTAGCTGTTACGCTTTTTCAGGCAATGACTTCCGCCCCTTTGCCTTCACCACCTCCTAATAAGCTTCAGATCCCTCTTTCTCGTGTTATTCATATACGAGGATCAACTTTGTAGTCCACTTTCTGAACCTTTTAATAAAAACGCGGCACTCAAAAGATCATTATTATAAAACAGGTCTTCGAATCGCAGCTATTCCTGTCTTCTTCTGTTTATAATGCACCTGGTAAGACATTGATGCGCTTTGGACCTGGACTGCTACCTGCAGCTGTCACTAGACACGCAATGGGCTCAAGTCTCGCCTGCTCCCTGCTGTCTCCACTCCCAAGCGAGCAGCGGGGGCGGTACTACCTTTGTCCTGTTTGTTCTTTACCACTTTTGTAGTTACTGTGGTATATTTCTGTAGGCATAAAGTAGACTTTGTTCTATCTGTATGATTATGGTCTATTTTCCATCGGATACTCGTATTGAAATTGTCACAACTCTACAAACAAACTAGAGATGCTGTGGGAGTAACCTCGAATGAGTTGAATTTCATGATTGAAGTCATGTTTAATAGAAACCAAAACTTTATGAGTCATGTGGTGACCTTGAGAAGGGTCTTTTATGATTGTCTTTGCGAAGACAAGAGATCCAGTGGAGAGAGTCGTTCTCTTTGGTCGTTACGCCTTTTTGGACGATGGCTACCGCCGTTTCGGCTTCACCACCGGCGGCTACCTTGGCTTGCATGGCCACAAACTCCGGCGCCTCTCCGCCTTCCCCTCTCGCGTGCCTCGTACCTATTCATGGATCAGTTTCGGAGATCACTATTTAAACCTCTTCAGGCTACGTAGGGCATTGTCACGGTTTGGATCTGGACATCTGCTCGTTGGTGTCGCTAGACTAGCAATGGTCTCCAGCCTCGCCTGCTGCCTGCTCCCCCCGCTTCCCTATGTACTAAGAACATTTCAATGCCAAATGGGCTTTTTGAAACGGTTATAAATGTAATCTTAAAGAAACAATGACACCTGTTTTGAACTTGATTTTATTAACCGTTTTATATTTTGAAGTTAGTAAGTTTACAAACACATTAAACTGTTAAAAAGCTAAATTATCTGACTAATTTCTACAATGACGTTAATTAAAAAGTAAAAAGCATCAGTAGATTTAAGTATAATTGTTCCTACAAGTGCTTTAAGGGAAGTCGAAGAATCATATATCCATTTCCAATTCGGATTCCAATCCACCACGCTGTACCTTAACTTATAGTCGTCTCTTGTTTTCTGTCAGTCACCAAACAGCGACTACGTACAAGCCTTGAACTGTGTGCACTTTTGGAAAGTTGACCTATAATTCCGATTTATCTAATTCAATCTGGGAAAAGTGAGTGACGCCCTATGGCCATCAGATCTCTGCGCTGCATCCCGTTTTGATTACGATTGTAGGATTGCTTAATAGCTGAATTGGTCTTGATCTGGGAGACCCAGGGGGCAATAGCAGTGGGGTGAGTGGGTTGTGGGCCTCTTTCCAGGAAAATTCCTGAGAAACTCCAAGATCCAGATCCAACAACGTTATTAGTGACTCTTATTGTCTTGAGCTGCGACTGCGACTGCTCTAACAGCGCTACTCGTGGCCGTAATGGCCGTATAATCGCCAGATGATCCACTTGCTCGTTCCTCTTCCATGGTAGAAGAAGTAACTCCAAGTTCCAGCGGCTGCAATGTTGGACGACGTGTTGATATTTTGGAATTTACTTTCCAGTTAGTTTCACAATTATTTATAGGTTTAGACACTTTAGAGTACTAGCCAGTTAGAAAAAAAAAACAGTGTCGCCAGTACATAATGTCTTTTTTTGAGTTTAGTCTAGTTTCTTACGAACATTAAACTAGAAAGTTTTTTTCTTGGTCTCTTTTGTTAAAAACAGTCTTCAGAACTTACTAGGCAAATTTAATTTGAACGCTACGAGCTCAGATTTTTGGTTTCTTGAAGTAATCGAGTATTTAAGTCTAAAAGGGCATATACTTGTTTAAAGGTCAAGGTTTATTATTAACAGATAAATTTCTTAGTATACTTCTCCCTATGCTTTTAACCTGCTGGGTAAGAAAATGTTTGTGAGATAAATTCATGTTGGCGCTAAAAACTTCAAATTTATAATCATCAAAAATTTACTTATTTTTGTAACCGTCTTGTTTGCATTTTACGTTTGCATTGTCGTGGTTTGGAGCTGCTCGCTGCAGCTCTCAATGTTCATCCGTAGGTGTTCCTGCGCAGTTTTTAGGTTGATTGTGACCTCCTCTGCAGCTTCCGTAGCGCCCCCACCCATGTCCCTGACCGCCGTCCACATTTTTCCTATCCTGCTCAAGGCTTTATCCCTCTCCGCTGCTGATCTCTGTGTTCCAATGAGCTAACCCAAAAAATAACCAATAATATGTCCTTATTATAGTTCTTAATAAAAAATAATCAGTTCACGGTCGGAGTAGAAGGGTCCTTGGAGAGATAATGATTTTTGGCCGCAGCCACCTTCAACTTGGGCGCATTGGGATACTTGGCAAGAGACTTGGCACTATTCTTGGCATTCGGTGCGGCTGAGTTCACGGTCGGAGTAGAAGGGTCCTTGGAGAGATAATGTTTTTAGGCCGCAGCCACCTTCAACTTGGGCGCTTTAGGATTCTTGGCAAGAGCCTGTGCGCTCTGCTTGGCTGCGTTCTTGCTCCTGGCTGAGGTGGATAGTTTGGTCACAGCTGATTTTTTCTTGGTGTATCTACTGACTAAACCGTAAAGGATCGTTGAAGGTTTTTCTTTCGGACGAATTGGATAGCTTATCCTCGGTGGTGACTTTTTTCGCTGAGCTAGGTCTTGAGCGCGGCGGCGGCCCTCTTTAGGTTTGAGCTCTTGAGCTTTGAGCTTCTTGGAAGGAGACTTGGCACTATTCTTGGCATTCGGTGCGACTGAGTTCACGGCTGGAGTAGAAGGGTCCTTGGAGAGATAATGTGTTTTTGGCCGCTTTGAACGCTTTATACACATGTTTTTCAACTTCAGTGTTTTTCGGTTTAAATACCACTACATTATTTTTATTTTTTCAATTTTCTTCTCATGATTCATTCGTAGTCACTCGTTCGTTCTCCCATTTTGTCCCAAAACTTGTTTTTGATTTGAAATTGCAGTATTATTTTGAGAAAATTCTTGTTTTAGTTGGTCAATCGCTAAGGTTATCTCTGATTTAATTAATTTTAAGGTCAGTAATGATGAATGTATTGTTGTTTTTAAGTTTGGTATACATAAGAAGCCAATTTGCTCTAAAGTTGTATTTTGAGAGCTCTGTATAGGTAGCTGGGAGCGAAGAATGTCACCAAGCAGGCTGATGTTTGATTCGTCGAAAATTGAATGGTCAATAGACGTATTAGTGGCATTTGTGTCATTTAATTGAGGCGCTTAGTGCTTTGCGCACTGAAGTGTTATCATTCCTACATCTTCTCTTTACGTTTGCGCATGACTGGCAGCGCCACCCGTGTCTATTCTCGTCACTTCCATCCATAAACACAGCTGCTGTAATTCCGAGACATTGGTAATGGTATGGATCTTTGCAATCACTACAACTCAGCACCTCCAAATTACTTGCAATGGTCTGGTTGCATGCTAAACAGTCCTTGTAGTTTCTTTTTGAAATGTTCAATAGGGATTCCCACGCAGTTGAAGTGATAACTACCCTTGCACGTACTACATAAAAGCAGCGAGTTCTTGTCCGCCGATGTACGCCCGAGACAGTTCATAGTTCCAATAATGGAAAAATGTAAACACAATAAAATAAATCCACCAACAGTTAGTTACCTGGAGTTGGGTAAAACCTACTGGAAAAATTCACGTGCCATAGCAGAGTTTTAATTATTAAACAATTCAGCCTAACTAATTGTACATAAATAGTTACATACAGTCAAGTCTTATAATAATAACAAAATAAAAAAAATGTTTATAGAAAATAAATGGCTGAAATGAAACAAAAAAGGTTTTTCAAGCGTGTTTATTCAAAGCATTACGAATTTTACATACAGTCAATAATAACAAAATATTAAAATAAAATAAAAAGTCAATCTTAATCAACCGTCGGCGTAGGGCGGCGTGACAATTCGCAGCCCATCTTGAATGGCGGTGTTCTTCTCTCGTCTTCGGCTTCCGCCTGCGTCGCTGATCTGAAAATATGGAATGACAGTCATATTTTTTAGAAGAAGCTATTTTTCACACGGGTAAAAGTTATCATCGTGCGAAGTCTTTCTTTTTTCTTTTTTTGTGCTTCGCGATATGTACAATCGGAACACATCCAATCACCCTCACGAGGAATTGTGACGTCGATGCACTCAAAGTGGTACCACTCGAGTGGACATTCCGGTGCAACGCATCCTATCATCAGCGTGTCTTTGATTTTGCCGCACAGGCAGTATGGCGACTCTCTAGCGGTTGTTTTTTTCCGCTTCCACCTCCGTTTCTTTGTCACTATTGTCGTCGAAAGTCCTAAATATGGGAAGAACGTTACACCGATGCTCGGCGAAGTGCCACCGCCTTAAGTTGCATTTATCGCAATACCTAGATACAGTTAGAAATAAACAGTTACACTGTCTTTACACTTTAACTCGTATTTAGTATAATTTTCTGATGAAATAGCTAACTTACGCCGATCCCCCGAAGAAAAAAAAACAGACGTAACAGGTTTAGCAACATTTTTTTATTCTGATTTTTAACAAGGCTACGAACACTCCAGGTGGACATGTCAGCTTCACGGAAGCTTCCACAGTTACCTGTCACAGAAAAGATCAATAAAATGGTATAGGTACTTGCTCTGTCTGACAGAGGTTCTAAAATTGATCTGTTCATTGTGCATGGAACCCAAATTCTGCTTCACAAATTTACAAGCTTACTTCTGTTTACTGCTGCAGATAGCTGAGGTGAACATCATGCCATGAGCTGTCAAGTCGCTCTTCCTTTTCGTGTTCTCCAAGTTCTTTGTGTTTGAGCTCATAATCTTCATTGATCAGTAAGGCTTTAAGTCTTCGACCTCATAGTCTTTATCATGTCGGTATGGCTGATGGTCCGGCACCCATAGGGGCGCCCCGTAGAAGAGAGGAGATGCCGGTATAAGATAGAGAAGGGCGGGGGGGATATGTGCTGGACCACAGCGGTGATGCTTTAGACGACCGTTGTTGGTTGTGACTGGCCACTGACTGGGAGTGGGGTTGTTGGATCAAAGGAAGAAGCTGTTGTAAAGCGGGAAATAGCTGTTCGAAAACGAGAGGGGTCTGAGGGATCTAACTGGGACGTATCAACAGCAGCCGTTTACGTCAACGCGGTTGTTCGCCACATAAAACAACTTCGTTTCAAACAGTCAGAGACGATTTACACGGTGCTGGCATCCATCACATGACCTGCAAAAAACTTTTTTCGCTGAGTCACTAAAAGCGGCTAGAGAGCTCTTCGCTCAAGAAAATTTTCTAAGTTTCCAAAACTAGTTTCCAAGTTTTCTAGAAGACAAAGCGCCCGAGCTGAAGGCGGCCGCGTCCAAAAAACATCCTCTGTCCAAGGACCCTTCTACTCTGGCCGTGAATGAGAACAAACAAAAAGACCGGGCCATGACAAAATTTTGGAAAAATTTTGAAAATGGAATTGCTGTCTATACTGTACCATATTATACAATTTAGTATCAGTGATTTCTCAACATTTAAGCTGTTTGCGACAGAGAAAATAAATGAAGAAGATGGATTCTCTCTCCGTAATGCTATATTTTTTCTCGTTATCCGACAAGTCCTTTCTCAAATAAGCGGTATTCCTGACCGTTTATGGTTGAATAAATCATAGCTCCTACCCCAAAATCACTTGCGTCCGTATGGACCTGCAACGGTAACTCGAAATTTGGACAAAAAAAAATTGGGGGCTGACACGAGACATTCTTTAAGTTTGATAAAGGCGTTGTTAGCCTCGGTAGTCCAGTTAAAAGGAGGCATACCGTTTTTAGTAGAAGTTAATTTATTTAGGGGTCCCTCAAGCGTTACCCTAGCATACGTCGCTCAATGATGCAGCACCTTACTTTTTGTTACCTGTAGTAGACCACTCCCGAGCCGTATAAAAAAGCAGGTTAAAGCACTCGTGGCAGTGCCAGTCCTCGGGGTTCGGCAATGTAGGTCGGTGTCCAGTAGCCTACCGACCGAACCGACCCTGTGCCGCCTCGCGGACGTGCTCGAGGACCATCTCAACCGTCCCGACCATTTCCTATCCAATCGAGACAGGTAGATGTCTACCAACGGCACTGCAGCTTGGATACAGGACGAGGCTGCAGGTATGGTCTCACGCTGATTGCGATTGCGCTTTAGACGGCGCTTCCGGTTCACCACCGGAGTGAAGCCATCACCATCCGCAGTCACTTTCGGCGCTGGTTGATCGGCGGCCGCAGGTTGCTCCGGGGTTCCCTTTGTAGACTTCTGGCCCCGGGGTGGAGCGGGAGCCGGCGCAGGCGATCCGGGACGGGGCATGTTGACGATGGGCGCCCCAGACACGCAGGTTCATTAACCCGTGGCTGGCCGGTACAGATGATGCCTGTCTACTTCCTGATATTCAAGATCCATGACAATTTCGTTTTCCGACCTTGTGTTTCCCCGCTTAACTTCCGACCGTTTTGACAAATTATAGGTTTGTTATTCTTCTTGACTCACAATGACTGAAGGCACTTTCAAAATGTTCTATCACATCTAACTGAAGTATTTCATCCACTTTTTTGTTAACAGTGCGAAGTTTTTCGGGTGAAGTTTGATAAAACCTTTGTTGATTCGGAAGAGGCCCGTGTCTATGTTTGTAATAAGTGAAGTCCTACCCAAGCCATTTTTTTAGGTAAACCTAGGTTTGTTATTCTTCTTATTTATATCATGGGCCGGAGACCAAGCACTTTCACAAGGTTCTATCACATCATTTAAATCGAGCTTTTTCATCTGGCTGTTCATTGACAATACGAAGTTTTTCGGGTGATATTTTTTAAAAACCTTTGTCGAATCGGAAGATATGCTATGTGTAATTAGTGAAGCCTTACCTAAACCTATTTTTCCGTATGAGATAATTTCTAATTTCTCGTCAATGATATCAGCTTGTACCCGCTGCGCATTACTAAGGTCTGATTACGGGAGTAAATTCGATCGAGTAGTTACCGCTGTAGTTACCGTTGTCAATTTAAGGGTCCGTTAATAAGTATATTTCTGTAATTTTCCTTTGTAAATAACAGTAGTTGTGTCTTGTCCTTATTTAAATAAATGCAGGGTTAGATAGATAGATAAATAGATAGATATCTTTATTACCTTTTGAAAATTAAATTACATTAGAAATGTCAAAACATAATAAATTCACAAAAGGATCGTCAAATGAGTAGATAATAAAAATTAAATAAAAAGAAAAATGACAAAATGTGAAAAAAAACTACAATTATTAATATCAAATATCAGTTAGTTGTACAATAAAAACAAATGTCAGTATAAAAATAAAATAAGAAAGTTAAGGCGGTTGGCCACGTTAGCTCATTGAGCATTTGCCGATA
>BHDV01057062.1:36399-52078 GCA_005406045.1 Adoxophyes honmai | reverse complement strand
TGAAATTCTGAACAAAACTGTATATTTAACTCATTTTCGGTATTTTGTCCTTTACGACAATTGAACCTAAAGGTATCGATATATTTACAGGTTTTGGCAAAAGTCTAGCAACCTGTCATTATTAGTACCACTGAACTCAATACCTAAAACGTATGGTAGTAGGGGCTACAAATTATGAAAAAGTCATGAATTTGTCTACGTACCGTTTTACGGGAAAACCTATGTATGACCCGAGTACGCCTATAGCCAATTCTCTAGGAATTGCAGAACCTAGGAGTACTTACGTAACGTTGGAGTAGCCAGATGGTTGTAACGACCTCTAAAAGTTACATAAAAATACGAATTGAAGAAGGAGTAGGCATTGTAACTTGAATTCTCCGACGACGACCGTTTGACAGCGATTTGCCCGTGTGGTGTCGGGTTTAGAATAAAACCTCTTCATTTGATTTAAGAGGATAGGAGTCGCGCCACTTCTCCATATAAACGTAATCCCCTGTTTTCTCCGTGAATAATGATATTAAAGCAAAAAAAAATTACATTATATTTGCATCTCTTGTGGCTATGCCCCTACGATTTGCTTTTATCGATTTTCTATTTTTATTTATATCGATAAAAGCAAATCGTAGGGGCATAGCCACAACAGACACAAATATAATGTAAAAAAAAATTTGCTCTAATGTCATTATTCACGGAGAAAACAGCGGACTACGTTTGTATGGAGAAGTGGTACGACTCCTATCCTCTTAAGATGTCGTAAGATTTGAATTCAGGAACAAGTTAAAGTATGCTAGGCGACAGACTAGCAATATGACTGTGTTATACCTCTTTCATACATTCATAAATCACGCCTATAAAAAATCCGTAAAGGGGTAACATTTTAAAGTCAAAATTATGACTGTTTCACGTTCCGCAAAGACACATACATACATACATACAATCACGCCCATATTCCCAAACGGGGTAGGCAGAGCACACAAAACGCTACATAGACACAACGATGACTATTTCTCGTCTAGTGGCCACTTCTAGCATAATATTCTTTAGGGTTTGAGGTGGCAGGTACCTACAATAGTGAATTGTGAGGTTGCTAGCCTGTCGCCTAAAGTATACCTTAACCTATGTCCTTAGTCGCCTCTTACGACGTCCATGGAAGAAATGGAGAGGTGTTATTTTAAACCCGACACCACACGGGTAATATTATGATATTTATTATGCTGACCGTAAAAAAAAAGGAAATGGAATAGTCGCGATTCGTTTTGAAATTTACCCTTCAACTTCATTCCTTAAACTACACTCATTCATAATTCCTTTTATGTAGTAATCATAACACATATCTATTATCACACGTTAAAATATAGGTTTTTAATTAGCAAAGATATTTACAATAATTTTAGGCTTAAACATAGATGAAAGAAAGAATAGTTGCTAGCGTGTTGCCTGAAACATGCTTAAATCTATTTCCTTAGTCGCTTCTTACCATATCCACGGAAGAAATGGAAGAACCTTATAAACCTTTTTTTAAGCAGCTTTTTGTATGCTTTTGCCTACCTCACTTAGGAACACAGGCGTAATATTGACGTATGTATCAGTTTTCTGAGTACTTGCATTAATAAAAAAAACAAGGGATTTGATGTCCGAAGCTTTTGACAGTGACTTTTTGTAATATTTTGATTAGCAGCTCTAGTACTGGGTATAATGACATTTCTTGTAAAAAGGCACTCAGACACAAAGAACACAAAAACATGTATCACGGTTCTAACGCATAAAGGCTATACCTTGATACATGTGTATAAAAATGCCGTGTTTTGAGCAAATAGAATTAAAAAAAGAATAATGTACGCTCTGCCAGTATTAGAAGGCTTAAGGGATTTACACAGTGGTGCAACGGTACCGGGTGACACGTTAACGCCTTTCTGAATAGCATTATTTTAACATAAAAAGAGTTCGCAAACAAAGGGTGGTGATTAAGGTCATGTTGTTTGAGAAACGGGATTTTTTCTCGTTTTTTGGGTTCCATATGTCATGCACGTGGAGCCCTTTACAGGAGTTACTAGTTTTTCTTTCTGGGGTGGGTGATTCGCGATCATAACTTGTCTTACTCGAGTAAAATAAAATATAAACAGTCAGTTTTTTATTATAATTGCTGTTCGCGTCATTTGTTTCTGTTAGCGTTATTCACATAAAAAGCAGTCCATCGATACACTCGCGTTCTTATGTCGAGATCAGTCCTACATGTTTCGGGCTAATTCATGACCCATCAGCGTTTAGATGCGAACTGCGAGCTATCGTTTTTTTTTTTTTGCTTGAATGCTTTACTCAACTAACGCTCAAAAGTATTTCGCATTTTCGCTATCACATTCACTTTAGTCAAACACAACACACACAACATCTGTTTAAAAAAGACGCGTATATTAAAGACAGTCTTCCCTCGGGGGTAATAACCTACGACCACATCACGATCAAAACTCGATTACCAACTTACTTCAATGGTCACAAATTGGCTAGAAATATTGAGCTAATCAGAGCATTCTAGCACCACATCTTGAAGGCTTTCAGCCTCTCTGTCTCGTTAAGTCATAGTCCACTTCTAAAACCAGTAACATACGATTAAAAAGAGCGGCCAAATTAGGAGTACCCGAACCGTCGAGCGTGTATGACGAGAGTGATGAATGTGAGTGAAGCAAGAGAAGTATCACAGAAGAGGAGCAAATGGCGCTCTGGTTGTCTCTGCCTACCCCGCAGGGAATAAGGCGTGATGGTTATGTATTTTATGTAGATGTACCTACATACGAGTATTTTACACAAAATGAACACACAAAATTTCCCATCATATTGCCCGAACATAGCCACGTGGCGTTCCGTAAAACAACATTTTAGTACCCCCATTACTATTCAAAGCACACTTCAAGCAATTTAAAGTCACCATTAACGGAACGGTCGACTACGGAACCTTAACACAACCCATGGAACCCGTTCGTAATAATCGTCGGCACAGAAATATTGTAATGTTCATACCGACTGAAGTTAAAAGGGGGTGAAATATTTATATTGAGAACGGTTTTGTCGTCGACTGTTCCTGTTGTTGTTTGTGCTGGTAAATAAGGAAGGAATGGCGAGAATTGCTTTGTGTTTTGCTGTCATGTTTGTATCAGTTAGGGTGTATTTTTTGTTAATTTTATAACATGCCTTTTAGCGCAGCAAGCGTTTGTATCTGTAATGTACAGTGGTTAAAATTCATTGAAATCATGTATTGTCTTAGAGTCACATTCCCATGGTGACTGATTGCTTTTAGTAAAAAGGTTTTAGTTTGCAGAGTCTACGTTTTCACCACTAATAACGGGACCTGGAAATATTGCACAGATGAACAAGTGAATTAAACATTTAGTGTTAATTGGGCCGGATATTGATAAGCCCAATCACAAAAACGGAGTTGCAGATAGCTATACTCCGCTCATATTAAGATTTGTATCTTAGTTGTCAAAAACTCACGCATTTTTAAGTTAACACAAGCCATCGCCGCAAATGTTGATACCGTTTATAATAAAATCATTATAATAAACAGATATAAATATTATGGCACTAGTCATATCTAGTTTTACCTTTGGATCTCAAAGAAAAAGTCAAATTTTTCAGTTGAAATTCCAATTTTTAAAATAAACTGAGTATAGTGTTTGATAAAAGTCATTTTAGTGGGATATCGGTGTTAATTCCGAGTCTCAGAAAAACTGGCAGTTGCAAGGAGACGACAGCGAGTTTTAATTCCACCATCGCCAACTCCTTCAAACAGCCGATCAGTTTATTGTACGGCTCCAACTTTAAGCTCAACAAATTACTATCAATTGGAACAGCGGAGTTTAAATCAAGAACTTTAATTAAACGATCTCGTTTCGATACCCTTTTAATTTAGCTCGGATTGAATATCTCGCCACAGATTGTATCCAGATCGTTTCGCTTCATTTGAATCTTGGATAAATGGATCCAATCTGAATGTGATTAATGGGAGTGCTCTAGTTTTTGGAGATTGAAGTGGAATGCAAATGAACGAGATTTAGCGAGTCTCTGCGCGATTATGAGCTCCTTTCAGTGAAAAAACAAGAAGATCTCTCATTGAGACAAAGGAGCGTTGTTGGGTTGAATTGAGGGATGGGCGAATAGATAAGACGTCGATACATCGACATTTATGGCTCGAGAATCGGGTGACGGTTATTATGACAAACACTGTCAAAATCTTGTCACTAACGACTCAAACCGGTGGTCGAAGCAAAGAAAATCACCCATACCACCTGTCAAAACTTTTACCTTGCTAATTTTGTTACATTGAACGTTGAGCTAATTAAGTAAAAATGTACTCACAAATCAGTAGCTTCACATCAATCTAAATGTACCTATGTAACTTATGAATGTCTCAAAATTAAAGTAGCTTAGTATATTATAATTGCGGAGTCGAGTACGACCGGTCTTTAAAATTTACGTATAGAGACCATAACGCTAACTTGGCTAACTAAACAACCAGAAATCCTAGCAGCTGAATCCAATTTTGGTATCTGGAGTGTGTTCACACCGTACAAATTATGATAAGTGGCTAGAGCAAATACAGCCTCGCCACTAGAACCAACTAATTCCTATGCTCATACAGAATTAGCTACAACATTGATGACGCTGCAGCCGGCTGTGTATAGCCCTGCCAATTGTCTCTGTTTGGAGCTGCATTTGGGCATGAGTACGCTGTGATTGCAATGTACCTTGTATAGCTTGATATGAGTTTGTTTTGGTATGTTTTAGGCGACAGGCTAGCACCTAACCTAACTAAGCGTGAGGCAGCCCTGGTTTTCACTGTGTAACGTTTTGTGCGTCTACCCCGTTAAGAAATTATTATGTTTTGATGAGACATAAGACATAATTTAAGATATTTGAACGAAATCTGATCAGTAGTTTTTTTTAATCAAGAGACTTTTCAATTTCACGTTTCAATGGTACCCACCTTGATGATAAAACTTTTTTTTTTATAACTGTTGATAAGACTTCGTTGCGAAAAACATGTTTGCTAGTATGACTACTGAAGGCGCTTTGATAAAAACAGTATTATAAAGCCGATAAAATAACGAATCCCTTCGCAACAATTTACTAACCTCAAACATCACATTTCCGTCTAACCACAATTCAAATCACTATTCGAACACCGAACAAACGAGCATCAACTACTGCTGGCCAGCCATCGGCCCGTTATTTTTCGCCCGTAATTTCCCGGCACTGTAATGCCCGGCCATATTGCGGCCATAATTTATTAGGACGCATCTCCATTTATTGATAAACGACAGTTCGTGTCGTGACGTATGAACGGTCGGGGTGTAAAGTCGGGCGATTTATCGTGCGGTCGCCGGGATTGGGGCCGATGATCGTGTTTTGTTTTTAAAGGGCTGTCAGTACAAGTATTGGCGGTGTAGATTGCCTTGAAACGCAAGTGACCGAGCGATGGATAAGGATTTTTGTGACGAATAAAAAGGGTGTTCCTACACCTTTGCGTTTATTTATAGCTGATTGTTAATAGCAATAAGAACGAAAAAGGCGTCGTTGCGTCAGTTAAAGGCAGTAATTAAGGCGATTCAACTCTAAGTCGCCTCGGAGCCGATTTTTATTAAATATTTTATGGACAGTCAAGTGGACACCCTATTTTGTACCTAATTCATAATGACAAGGCAATTAATTATACATTTTGCCGTTGGCATTTCTTATAACTGCGAGCTTTTGTAAACTGACAACGCCCTATGTAAACGGCGGAATTTTACAATATGTCTGCGACATATTGTATAATGTAGGTATGGTCTTCATCACTTAGAAAAACAACACTATTTCTCCTATGATTAATGTTCTGTCTACCAAACTTGATTCGTCTTGTCTCTGACCAGCAATTGCATTCCACACAGAGCTGTCTAATACATTCTCGTGCTAAGAACATTGAATGCACTTCATTAGCTGTACTGCCAAATCCAAGTCCGAAGAAGAACATTCAGTAGCTTATAGCTTTGGGTAAATGTGTAACAAAATGTTGTATTGTCAATTTCGTCATAATTATAAAATGAACATTATGTATAAAATCAAATTCAGTTTATTTTATGCTTGAAGCTCTCTTACACTTGTTATCAAAAAAAAGAAGTATTCAAGTAACTTTAAATTGTATCACTAAACCTATTCATCTATACAATATCCAACTGACTTATTATTGCAATAATGTCATAAAAACTATTTATCTACGGACTTATACAAAAAATACACTAATATTACATTAAATACACTAGCAGTAGTATTGAAAGATCATTGTACCGAAAAGGGGTGACTTTGCAAATTAATCATCATCACAAACAATCTGCTATTGATAACCCTACGGCTTGATTTCAATAGATTTTCACCTCTAATGCCGACGACCCGAGCAAAAACGATCGACGTGTTTCTTACTGAAGTCCGAAGTCAAAAACCGTACCAAAAACCTTATACATCGCTTTATTAAAAACCGTACACAAATACCCTTTCAAAGAAGTTATTTCCCTTCATCGCTCATTCAGCCAGCTGTTTGTTCAGAATCCGCCATCATGAAAGCATCCGAGAACTGCCGAAAAAAGCCGAGCGCCTACGAACAATTGTATTGATGCGTATTGAATGTAAAAAAATGTAATGATGCAATTCACAGGGGTCAATGCAGTGTTAATTTGTTAAATTTTTAAACTCCGTTCATTGCCGACTAATTTCAAATCCCGTGAGGATTCCATACAATAACGCCTACGTTCCCGGTAGACAAAGCTCACAATATAAACCTATGAATGGCTACAAATTGTGAATTAGCCGTGATTAGTCTTTGTCGCACTTCGTATGCTCTGTTAATGCGACAAATCTGAATTTAAAAACATTAATGTAACTATAGCAGAAACACATCACTCAATAAAAAAATTGTTTTGTCATGAGAACCTCTAAAATACTTGAGTGCATTAGATCAGACGACCAGCTTTCTAATACTAACCAACTCTAACCTCCAAACTGCATTACTAAGTCTTTTCCAACCGCAATTCCATCGGCATGGGGCGTGTTGCCATCATCCGGACCAGTCAGCATCGAGCGATCCCATTAGATCTGTTTGCGGTGCTCTCGACGAGTAGGACCGTCCTTTAGTAATTTTACCCTTAAAATGGGACTTGCTTTTATCACAGAATTGGTACGTATAGGGAGTCCACTCACGAACGTTTGGTGAGACCTTGCCAGCGGAGTGTACGAACTGCGGGGTGGACCTCCCATGCTTTTGTATTCTGCTCTGTTATTTTACGCTATTTCGCCATGATAGTAACAGATAGCTTCTGGTTGCAACAGTTGCAAGGCCAACACTTCATTAACAAACATTTAGAACCTATGTTGTTATTATAATGAAAGTTGCGTGCACACGTAGTAGTCGTTTTTAGACACGCTAATAAACGAACTGTAAAGATCAATTAATGAAAAAGGATAGCCAATTATAACCAATGAAAATAATTTGGATAATTCTGAATACAAAACCAAGATGTCTGCTCTTATTAAATTCGAAAATTAGCACAATGAAATCAATATACTGTTTAAAGTGTGCTCTGATGTAGAATTTTTTTTTTAGAGAAATGCGTAGATGTCAGTAATGTCGACTCCTAGTACTGTGGGCAGGGTTCTTCAGTAGGCTGCCGTGAAATTATGCACGGAACCCAATATTAAATTAACCACAAGCTATTCAATAAATGCAAAATTGTGGCGAACCCGCAAACGACTAAGAAATTTAGTAGTACCTGTGAAGTCATGCACAGAAGTGTCTATTCTCCAAACAACGTATTGACCCACAGGAAATTTCGACGACAAAACTGTCGTACATTTTTTAGTATTCACCTGTCACGACCAATGTTCTCGGTATTTGTAAGCGCGATATTTATTCTAGAATTCTATTTAGCTCTACGTCGCACGTACACACGTCTCCAAAAGACGTATACGTTTTAGCTTACAGAATAAATGTATCCGTCTTCCGTGGCCGACGGTACGCCGTGCGATTTTTAAAGTGAAGCTCCTTTTAAATTGCTTACGGAATTTTGAACCTGGCACTAAGGAATTCCGGGTGATATTAATATGGCTTATAGTGGAATTAATTTTTAGGTTGATTTTTAGAAGTCATTTGAAATTATTGCAAAGAATAGTCGTGCGTGAGTCAGACTATATCTGTCACTGTCTAACAAGAGACGTCAGAAAGTGACAGGTAGTGATCCCTCGCCCGAGTCTAAGTTTACAAAGGTCTTGATATTAGCGCCATCTATAAATAGTACTTATTAAGAACATTGTCATGATGGCGGTAACAGATGGCGCCACTTTATATTCAAGCATCCCGTCACTATTTGCACTCCTTTTGTCAATGTTTAATCCTAAAACTTTGTAAGTGGTTACAAAGCGTGAATCTGCTCTGCCTACTCCATTTAGGAATACATGCGTGATTGTATGTAGTTTAAACTCAGTCGCATTGCAGATGTTTTACACCCGTTATTAAATTCGCGCATCGCAACGATTTCTCGCCAACGCCTTTGACAAAATTGACAGGCGATACGACGCGAAGCTAAAACGCTGAGGGATCGATGACAGTCTGGAGACCCGAGAAAAGATTTAAGTGCGTTTTTATTGCGTTAAAAATTGGAACAAATCGTCTCGAGTATCAGAGAGAACAAACAAAAACAGTCCACGATCGACACTCAAACTTTTCGGCCCAAAAACTTTTTCAATTAAGCCGAGATCGCAGCGACATGCGACGTGGATTCTCGTAAATTCTTTAAAAAAGGAACCCGCGGTGAATCGGATTACGTACCGAGGGTTCTGTCGATTGGGCAACTTTTACCACGTCACTTGGTTAGTTTAAACATTGGAAATTAACTTTTACTTACAAAAGAGTCATAAGATAAAGACTGGAAAGAGGTTTAGGTTTGGTTAGGTTAGGCGTGACCTGTCACTGATATACCTCTTTCATCTGTTTTTAAACCCTAAATAATGCTAGAAAAGGCTAAAAACGTGAACTAGTCATGGTTGTATTTTTGTCACGTGTTGTTTACTCTACCTACCCTATTTGGGAACAAGACATCATTACAGTCGTCGAAGTCTAACTTGAAAACATTTCTAGTAGCGCTACTTCTCCAACATTTTGTCAATTTAAATGCCGAGGAGAGTTTTTTGTTGAGTAAATTTAATAAATGTTGAGTAAAAAAAAAGAGGCCAGTATACTGCAGCGGATGAGCATAGACTGATGATGATGAAGAAAATGTTAAATATTAATATTATGAACGGTTTGTTAACCGTTGGCAAAATTGTCCATTCTCAGACCAAAAAAAAAACAAAAAACAAAATGTGGCTACAACCCGTAGAATAGTCATGGTTTGGACTGTGTAGTGTAACGTGTGCTCTGCCTACTATAATATTTTGATATACAGACGAGATGTATGTAAAAAAGAAAAATCTTACACAAAACCATTATGAAGACCCTAATTATAACTCTATAACATTCAATAGACACAAATGAACCAACAAATTTTTACATACATACATACATATTCTCACGCCCATATTCCCATGAGGGGTAGGCAGAGCACATGAATTCAAAAATCCAGTGCCACGTTTAGCAAATTCAGGGTAACCAGATAGTTAAACGTGACATTGCGGTGACAGGTTGCTAGCCCATCGCCCACAATACACTAACCCTTTCCCAGAGTCGACTCTTACGACACCCACGGGAAGAAAGGGGGAGGTGCTATTCTAACCCGGCACCACACGGGTACAAAAACAAATTTTTGATTGAAATATTTTGATTACGGACCCCTAAAAGAACGGAGTGCGTGTCGCACGAGCCAAAGGTTCCGTGAGGGGAAAGTTTGGAAACCCATTTCAAGTGTTCATTAAAATTTTGCATTTAAATGCTAAGGTTTTATGGGCTCTTGGAGTTTGATGGTTGTTACACGTATTATGATTTTGAACCCAGAGTTTGAATAAAATATGAGTCTAAATGGGTTGATAGTGACATAAATGGATTTATCACGACATTATTCAGTTTATCATTTTTGAACAACCTTTTATTTTATACAGATACCGGCAAGTTAGATGGCATGATTTTAGAGAGAGAGAGAGTCAGTTCGCGCAGCGCTTTCTCCAGTTAAAGCGTTGCGCGATAATACTTTCTCTCTCTCCCTCTCTCTCTAAAATCTTGTCATATAACTTGATGCAGACTATAAGTGAAATGGGGTAGGCAGAGCACACATTTCGTTACATAGACAAAACCATGACTACTTCACGTTTCGTGGCTACTTCTAGCATATTTCGTTTAGGTTTTAATTTGGCAGGAATTAAAGTGACAGATTTTTAGCCTGTCGTTTAGGATATTGTACCTGACTCTAATTCCTTATTCGCCTCTTATATCACCCTCAGAAGAAACGGAAAGAAGCTATTCTAAACACCGACTTATACCAAGTCAATATCAAATAATCAATACCACGACATAAATATAAACATCGACATACATTCATACGTTACATTCCCGGCCCATCCAATCTCAATTTAATTCTGTAAGGAAATTGGTATGATATTAACTGAATTCTTTTTCAGCGCCGAAACGAACGTCTTGTTCCCATGAGAGGAAAAAGTTATTATTATCCTCTTCTTATTTACTAGATTCTTAAAAAATGTCAAAGTCAACAAGTTAATTTCTTTTTGTTGCTATCACCTTTTTGTTTTGGTTAATTAAATTCTGATTATGACTTTGCCATCTCAAAATTTTCATTATAAAACTCCTGGGTTTAAAATTCCACGTTTCCGTTTCTTCCGTGAGCATCGTGAGAGTTAACTAAAAACCTATTACACCCCGTTTATCTACCTTTGGATCCTAAACTGCGCTAAAGGTTCATTCACGAATTTTAAGTCATATGAAAGATAGGTTACTAGTCTGCTGCCTAAAGCATACGTTGACCTATTTTCTTGGTGAATTCTTACAACGTCGAGAAAATATATGAATAGGTATTATAAAAACTCGACACAATACGGGTGATTAATCCTTCTATTTCAAAGTAAACATACAAATATCAATTGTTGTCCGTTAGTTTCGTTATAACTCGGGAACGGCTGGGCCGCTTTAGCTGATTTTCGTTTTTAAATGTTCGTCATAGTCCAGGAAATAGTAGAACAAAGCTTCGAACTAGTATAAAACAAAAATAGCATCAATACCTATTAGTTAATGTTTCGCATTTGTGTTTGCAACCAATCGGCGATGTTCTAAAGAGAGGCCATATTTTCAACTCGAAGTATGTCAGTGTAGAGGTGAATAAAATTGTGCTCCGCTGCCTCTGCCTGCCTTGCAGGAAATACATGATGTTTATGTTATTTTTATGTAACCTGTGCCGAGAATGGTCTAGTTAGATATATAATATAACTAGCTGTGCCCGCGACTACGTTCGCGTGGAATAGTAGCAATTTTTCCCCGTTTTTTCCACATTTACCAATTTTCCTTCGCTCCTATTAGTCGCATCGTGATGTTATATAGCCTAAAGCCTTCCTCGATAAATGGTCTATCCAACACAAAAAAGATTTTTTCAATTCGAATCAGTAGTTCCTGAGATTAGCGCGTTCAAACAAACAAACAAACAAACAAACTCTTCAGCTTTATTATATTAGTATAGATATTTACTCAATATATACAACTGTATGATATATGTCTTAGACAGGCCTAAGCCTACCAAAACTTGAGGCAAATGTTCGATATGCATTATTCAGCCGTTGAATTCAGAAATGAACATTTACATAATTCAAATTATACTCGTAGTATACCGCGGTATACAGATAACATGCTGCATAGTCGATCAGCCATTTATCTTGCTTGCATGGGAATACGCTAAACTGTTTTTAACGCTCTGTGGCCACGTTGTGGATTTTTGAAAAATAAAAGTACCCTAAACTGACGTATATTTGTAACTGGAAAATAACACAATCCGAAAGTTTATAAATTTACGAAAATTTTCTAGGAAATCTATAAACGTCCGTAAGATTCAAAACGGGGGACAAATTGTATTATTTTACCCCGCATTTTCGTAAAATAATCAATTTAGGTTAGGTTAGGCTAGATTAGATTGAATTTTGCGAAAATGTAGGCGTAAAAAAAATTGTCTCTCGTTTGGAATCTTACGAAAGTTTATCAATTTCTTAGAAAATGTATACTTACGGAATTTGTTTTTTTTTCCGGTGACATAACATAAGCTGTTATAGAAGTTCTGTAGCTTTTAGCTTGTAGCTTTGAAGGGCTTTTTAAACGGTAACTAGACACTTGAAAAATGGTATGAGATTGGGCGATGAATGGTACCCAACCTGTCTTGTGCGACTCCGACTCGCTCTTGGCCGTTTTTTGCTTATTATAGTTTTCAAAGCTGCTTATGTGGACTCCTGTGAATTAAGTATCATCTTCATGCCTTTTACACTTTGATTGATGAATGTGGATGAAGCGAAAGGAATTGGATGTGTCTGGTTAGTAGCATTTGGAATCTCTGCCTTCTTTGTAAAAATGGCGTGCTTATATTATGTACTGGTCAGTTAACTAAAGCTGGCGCGGAAAACAGACGTACGCATTGGGTTTGTGTAGTATCTGTGAATTAGCACGCGGCGTGACTTTGCACTGCATACGTATCATGAATAGTCTGCCCGATTTGATCAAAATTATTAATTATAAACATACTGTTTAGCGAAATTGCACAAGTGTGAGTACTGTTAACTGACCTATAGGTAACAGTACGGCACAAAACGTACTGTAAAATAAACAAGGCACTTGTTAAATAACTTCAATTTGATAGAAAATTTGAGAATGAAAGGACCAAGTTAAATACAGTTGGTAATTGACATTCACAGAGTAACCGGCCATAACTTGAATGCCAATGAGAAGTAGAGATGCTCGGAATACAAAGCGATTTTTCTTATTTACATTATTATACAGAAAAGCTTCGAAGGTAAGAACACTTGAGGACAATTATTTCCACCGAAACCGTTTGACTCATAAACAATATCGTGACTACTTACATAGTAGGTATAAATGACGAAGGCGGATTGTATTATCCGCCGTTTTACATAACGCCTAGCCGTTTTGCAAAACAGCGCCGTTTTGTAATGCGGCGGCTCAACGTTTAGCCGGATTGAATGCGGCTGAACGAAAAACCGCCGGAATGAATCCGGCGCTAAACGTTATTCATTACGGCTAGGCATAATGTAATACGGCGAGAGATTAGCCGCCGCTTTGACCGAGCGAGCGCAGCGAGCGAGGAAAACCACCTCGGAGCGAATACGACTCGGACAGGTTAGGTTAGAAGGCCTTGGTCTTCGAGGTTAGTAATTTTTTTTATAAAAGCTCAGTTTTTTTTTAAATAAGTCAATTTTCAACATTTCATGGTCACCCTTCGATATTGGTAGTAGTACAATGCGGCTAAACGTGGACCGCCTTTTTGAAGAACGTTTCGCAACTACAATCCGGCTGAACGTTGAGCCGCCGTTTTACAAAACGGCGCTGTTTTGCAAAACGGCTAGGCGTTATGTAAAACGGCGGATTATACAATCCGCCTGCAACATATACACCAGGGCTGTACTCCCAAATGGAGTAGGCAGAGCACACGATACGCTACATAGAGAAAATCAGAACTTTTTGTCGTTGCGTGGCCACTTCTGCGATTTTTTCAGGTTTTAAGCTGACAGGTATAATAACGACAAGTTGCTAGACTATGAACCCGTGTGGTGTTGGGTCTAGAATAGCACCTCTCCATTTCTTCCGTGGATGTCGTAAAAGGCTACAAAGGAAATGGGTTTAGGTATTCTTTAGGCGACAGGCTAGCAACCTGTCACTATTATATTACCTCTTACATCTGTTTTTAAACCCAAAGTGATGCTAGAAGTGGCTGCGAAGCGTGAAATAGTCATAATCATGGATATGTCTATTTCACGTTTCGTGTGCTCAGCCTACCCCATTTGGGAACATAGGCGTGATTTTATGTATGTATGTATGTATGCTAGCCTATCGCCTAAAATGTACCTGAAAGAAAGAAAGAAATGGAGAGGTATTTCCAACCTAACACAGATAACGTACGTTGGTCCAACCGTCTTTAGTGGTCCAGTACATTTAAATTCAAAAAGCGTGCTCTTTCAAATTCCAGTTGTGAGAGTTGACCAAACAAGCCGAAACCGAGATGAAATCGACATTTTCAATTTATTCAGCGATCACGTTTGCGGACAGCCTTAGATTGGATGTGGAGTGTGTTTTGATTGGTATTTTATAGATTTTGGGTAAATATTTTTGGGTTGATGATGTTGGGCTTGGAAAGTTTCGTGGTTTAAAATGTAGTTTGGTTTTGGATTATTTATGTGACTTTGGGGAATACGCGTGGTTATATGTACATACATACATCACGCCTGTATTCCCAACTGGGGTAGGCAGAGCACAGAAAACGTTATAGACAAAACTATGACTATTTCACGTTTTGTGGCGACAGGTTAGCAAAAGGCGACAGGTTAAATTACAGAACTTAAAAAAAACCGAATTACAGTCAAAGCGATTTACTGCGAATTTTATTTCTGCTAACGAACTAGAGCAACAATTAAAATAAAACTAAAAAAAAAACTGCAAAATCCAACGTTTGTGTTTTCTATGGAAAATTCGCGGGTTGCTTTATGTGTTCTTTAGTTTTAATAGTACACTAGTAGCCCGTCCCGGCTTCGCACGGGGTAGACAATTATTTATTTTTGGAAATTAAGCTGATTTTTTTACGCCCTTGGTTACATTATTAACGATTACCTAGTAACTCTAATTTTTTCAAAATGAAACGTACCCTTATGTCAATTCGGAAGCATAGCATTCTAATATTGTTTTTTTTTTTTAATTGGCCCAGTACTTTTTGAGCCTATTCACTACAAACATACAAAAATACAAACAAACCTTTCCTCTTTATAATATTATAGTATAGATAACATCATGAACAATTAACTGGAAAACTGTCTCACGATCACATCGCATCTGAAGGCATGGTAGTGCATCCGCCAAGTCCGACGACATAAGTATTTCAACCGAGTACTTATTAACTGTCACAAGCGAGAGCGTAGCGGGTCATTTCCTTGAATATATCACCAATGACGTCCGTTCCCCGAAATACGTTTCCTCAACCGTCTGGCCGTTAAAGAATCTTTCTGCATTTTAAATTATGCGAATTTAAAGTTTATTCCGCGTTATACGGAATGTTTTATGTAAGTTTCAAATGTGTTAGCATAAACTTGCAGTTTGTGAAAGTACGGAGACATGAATTGTAACGTACAAATAGACGTCACGTCTGTATTTTTAAAAAGGGTAGGCAGAGCACACGAAACCTTACAAAGTACATGGTAATTTATTAGAAAATCATACAAAATTTAGTCCGTAAGCCCTGAAGTCCGTAAGTCCCTAATATTTATCATAAAACACTACTCAAATGGGTACTAAGTATAAATTTTGATTCCAAATTAGCAGGAACTTAATCTGCTCCATTTCTTACATAACTACAATGTAGTTTAGAAGGGTTCTCTATTGGAAGGCATAAAGTTTTTTAGACTAATATTGTTTCGCATAACACTTTTCGCCGAAATTGTTTTATGCATAATC
>BHDV01057062.1:0-34791 GCA_005406045.1 Adoxophyes honmai | reverse complement strand
GTTATGCCAAAATTAATTATGCCAAATCAATTATGCGAAACAATAATAGTCCAAATAAAATTATGCATTCCAAGGGGATCCCGTTTAGAAGTATGACTGATAATTATTATGTGTCTCACATTTTCAAACTTGCCCGTACAGATTGTTGTACGTAGAAGCTTGCAATAACAAAACACAAGCTATTTCCCGCGACTTCATGTCGTTCCTCGAAATTCGAACTAAATATCGTCATGCCGAATTTCGTCTGAATCGATTGAGCCTTGAAACATGAAAGGACAATAGCCAACTTTCGTGTAGCTTACAAATTCTGGCCTCCATTACTTTAGTAGTTGATGTCATAATAGACGCCCAAGGAAACAGTTCAGGTATAATTAAGACGATGGGCTAGCAACCTGTCACTACTACTATACTCGTACCTCTTCCATCTGTTTTAAGCCTAAAGTGACTGCGAAGCGTGTAGCCATGGTTTTATCTATGCCCCTTTTCGTGTGCTCTGCCTACCCCATTTAGAAACAATGGCGAATTGTACGTATGTAGATGATACATAAACAGTTGTCACGTTAATGATAATTACGTTGAAAGGGATCGCGTCAACAAAACAAAATGGGCGTCAAAGGATTTTTAGTTCCAAAAGGCAAAATCAACTATAACACGACGCTTTCCCGTACTAAATTAAACCGGGAACTTTATTATTTCCCTTGGGAATTTAAGGGACAGAAGATTGCTGATTTTAATCTAGTTTACGTAGAATTGGGTCATTTCGGGCGAAAATTTAATAGTGTTAATCCTGTTTTTACACCGCGACACGGGATGGTTTTATGTTGTTAATATGCAAGTTGCAAAGGGTGTGCAGTTGATTTTGATAAGCTGGGTTGTAAAACGCAGATATTCAATTTTAGTTTTTTGGGGAAAATTTTTCATTGATTTTGAGGCAACTTAAGCAACTATAAGCCTAACTGCCGCTACACAGGGCACAGGCTTCCTACAAGCTCTTAGGCTTGCGCTGTGGTTCCTAGGCAGGCCTATTGAACGTTAGATACTTCATACCTACGTGTAATTCTAAGAACATTTACTCTTTAACCACACTAATATCTTTTAATAAAGCGGCCTTATCGTGTGTGTTTGTTACTTCTTCACGCGCAAACGTATTCTCCAATTCTGAAGAAAATTGGTATGCTAAAAGCTGACAACCTACGTAAACTCATAAGCTACTTGATATCTCTAAAACAGCTAGTTTTTCATAACATTTAAGTCAAAAATCTCACCAAATTGTAATTTTATCTCAAACTGCTTGAGCACCATTCCGTCCAGTAAAAAATTCTTACGTCATACCGCCAAATAGTCCAAGAAAAACTCCAACAATGTCTCCGCCCACACGCTATGAAATTTTAACACACTCTTTACGACTAAGTGAAATAAAGTCTTCGGGCAGTGCTGGGGCCATTAATGGTCCGCCCTGCGGATTACTGTCAAGCTTTTACTGCCGCGAATTTGAAAACTTCAATCGTTGTCCCTTTCACTCGTTAGGGGGGCACGTTTGAGCGAAAGGGAGGGTCGGAAAGTATGCTTTTGAATTGAAATTTGTGGTAGGTTGATAATGACCGAGTAGGCGATTGACTCGGGAGAGAGTGAAATTTGTAAGACGTGTGTGTTTTCTAATATTCAGGGCAAATGGAAAACTTTCTTGCACTATTGTCTTCTAACGTGCAAATAACTTAAAAAAAATCCTGAGTGCGCGCAAATCATCTTTTCGCGACCAAGCCGATACCGATCGATCGTGCAGATACTAGCGCCACTCGCGGCATGTGAAAAGAGTAAGTTTCTAGTGTCTGTCGGTCGCACGACACTCCCGACTATGGCGGCGTTTTTTGACGGGAGTAGCACTATACATAAGTACATATTTTTGTATTATTTTGATAATCTGGTGGTAATTTAATGCACGATTTGCATATGTAACGAGGTTAACTTAATAAATCAATAGAAATGTAGAAGTATACTTATCATTTCACGCGAAATGTAAGCTGTAAAAAAAAATTTGCACGATCGTGTGGGTTCGGACTTAACACGTGACACGTTAAGTCAAAAAAACACACATTTTTATTAAAATAAGTTTGTTTTTATATTGTTATAATTAGTCTCAAATTACTCATTATTTATTATTACATAGACGTCGCACTCAATAATGGAATCCAATGCCAGATATGAGATGCCAGATGGATGCCAGTGATAGCAAGAAAGTACCAAAAGGCTGCTAAGCCTCTGATATACGATGAATATGATCACTTACCCGAGTTTGACGATAAAATTCAAAAATACTTAGTTTAATTGATTGTGATTGATGTTATAAAGAATTTAAATTTCGGTTTCTGAGACTTAATTACGTAATAATAAATAATGAGTAATTTGAGACTAATTATAACAATATAAAAACAAACTTATTTTAATAAAAATGTGTGTTTTTTGAGTTTTTTCTTGATTGTGCATTTCACGTGTAAAGTCCGAACCCACACGATCGTGCAGTTAAGTTTTAGGATGATTTAGTGCAAAAGGATTTTTTTTCGTATTTTTCTCATAGATTATGGACCAAAACAATACAATTCATTGGCATTTTAGTAACATTTTCGCAAAAAGAGTTTCTCGGCCGGAAAGGGTTATTTCAAAATTCGGGATACAGGAAGCTGTCATCTTGGATTACTTTTTATCCCGGATAGTATATTTCCCATGGGATTGAAGTAAGCGAATTATACCGACGGTGAAGTACCAAGACCTCCTAACTAACATTTTGGCGAATTTGAGATTTTTATTTTGTCACGCTCGAAATTTGATTTGGCATCATTGCTGAAGACACTGGTTTAATACTCTTGTTATTTAGCCGCATAATAATAAATGACAATACCAACTAAGTCACGGCACCGTATTATTGCCGTATTATGAGACGTTTTTTTTCATCTCCTATAAAGTTAGGTTTTCGTAGTTAGGAGTTCTTGGTACTTCACCGTCGATACGCAGACAAGGTAGCGGGGAGTGGCTAGTATTCATAAACACTCATTTATCGCGACTACATTCGTATCCCTCAAGGGTCTGAAGATAATTTGAAACTTTCCAATGTGTCCTAAAAACGTCCAGAAAATGTCCCGAGAACGTCCAGAAAACCTGTCATTGTGTCATTACAGCGTCCCCACAGGACGAAAGTTGTCACCGGACGGAATGACTGTTAAGAGTTCGTTGTACCTAGCATGTAAAGTTACTTTAACAAATTAAACACTGTCTCGTTTCAGACGGGTGGAATTCTTATTGACGTACAAATAAAGTTACAAGTTGGGTTTATATGTAAATAAGGATCTTAAGATAATCAATCTTATTTTTTTTTTATAGAGAAAATTTATTCTAACCTTCGAAAAATATGACGTTTCTCTATTGCAAAAACAATGTACCTAAGTTTAATTTGCTTTTTTTTCAAAAATGTACTAACAGTAGAAGTAGGTACGATAAAAGTAATTAGGTACTATTTTTTGCAAAACTTGGAATTGTATCGTTGTTGTAATAAAGTCGCGCTGAATTAATCAAATCCGAACAATTTTACAAGCCCGTGAACTTACAACCGTCAAAATATTATCGCAGCCAATATAATCTCATATCTACTCCTCAAAATCGTAGGCACGTAGTATCCCATTACAAAACAGATTAAACCTCAGCAGAGAAACCCGAATCGTATCAAATGGAAGCGAGCAAGAATTATAACGATAAGTGTAAGCTATCGAAATAGGATAACATAGAATTCCAATATCTGGGTTGGAATTCCAATATGGCGGCGAATTGTAGCCGCTTTTATGCCAGCCGGAATGGCATTGTCTTGAGTTAGCGCTTGAGATTTTTAATGCTGGCTGTGGAATATGGTAAAGAGCATACCGGTAAATGGTAGCCTATCAATAAATTTATTTGTTTCACCAAGATTACGTTGATCTGGTTTCCTAAGTAAGTATTCACTTGAAAACTATGGTTAGTATACAAAAAGTAAATTAAATTTAATATTTAAAGTAATTTGACGTAATACGGGCCCGGAATCATCTTTAGGATGCTTCTTGCGCATGATTGCGGCAAAGTTGTTGATAGTGAATTATGATTTAATCTGGCAAAGATCTTTTAAGATATTATATTACTCACTCAGCCTCGTCAGAACATATACAAACTACATACTTAAAAAAGAAATATTTAGTAAGTTTCTTTAACACCAGATATCTAGACTCAAAAAACATACACGAATCTTTGTTGCAAAAATTTTTTTTCCGATGATTGTCATACGTATGTTCATTATAAAAAACTATTCCAATACTTAGAATTATGAAAATTATGTACATCAAAACTATGCTTATGCCATCATAATTATGTGGTTAGACATGTCATCGTACTAAAAAATATATTTCAGAAAACATGTTAATACAATCTCCATAGCAAATAAATTATTACATTGTACAATAAAGAAGTGACAAAACGAGACAATCGTTTCAAAAACACCGCTCGTTTTTTGGTAAACAGAGCGTAACGCCATCTATCTTGAGAAGTAGGTTTATAAAAGCTCCAAAAAAAATCCAGTGCCGGCATTCTTCCTCTACCTGAACACACATTTTACGTCACATCCCTTTGATTTGCAGCCTTTGTAGAATTTAGAGAAAAGATTAATGTCTTCATTCTAATTCACAACAGCTTAAGGGCTGAAAAAAAGGTTGAATTAACGAGTAAATAACAATGGCTGCATATATATTTAACGCTATCGAGTCTGTGGGTGAAAGAAAAAAGAAAAAAGGTTAGGGCCGGGTCACATTAAACCTTTTTCGGTTAATAATGCCTGCGGTTTACGTGGCCTGGCTGGCGATTGTTTTATCTGATAAATCGATGAAAGCTGGAATTCGTACTGTTTAAGGTTAAACTGAGATTTGTAGTTCAGATGTTTTTTGCTACCTCTCCCCGCCATCGTCTCTTATATCCACGGAAAGGTCGTGCACGGTGTTGTCAGATAAATATAAGCATAAGCATGTTTACATTTTTTCGTCTTTATTTATATAAGTACATAAAAGATTATTCAAGTAAAATTTTACATAACGTAACCGTACGTAGACTTCTTTTTTTTCAAAGTAGGTTTTTTTTATTTATATGAGCAACTGCTGACGTAAATTGTAAGATATTTTAGTCCTGTTTGGGGCTCGAACTATTTTAGTGACATTTATTGTCGTTTATTGTTATTTGACCGATGGATATAATTAATTTTGTTCCTAACTTGTGATGTTTTTGTTACAGGTAAGTTCCCAACATTGATGTCTACAGAAGTAAATGAATTATGTTGTAAGTATTGACAGATTTAAACCGTTTTGATACTAAACTTGTAGGTATGTCAACAACCTCATAAAAATGCTTGTCGCGTGCCAAATCGAATTTCCATTTTTTCCTCTTAACCGTTATCCAGCACGGACAATAAAGAAAAAAACGGCCAGTCTTTTTTCAAAACTACCGAAGTGGGTAAACTTTTTTTCATGAAATAGTTAAACATCGGAAACCCGAAAACATTGAAATTCGAACACACGCTCCGTGTTTCGGCACGTCCGTTCCAAATTTAAATTCCGAACACCCGCCTCTTCGTCTTTTGCCACGTACTGGCTGGAGTTAAGGATGAATTTTAAATTGTATTAGAACACAAGCGTGGTATATTTAAAAAGTTTGTCTTTATTGAGTGCCGTATTAGCATACGCGCCGAATCGTTTCGGGACACGTTTTTGTGCACTGTTGGTTTATTTTATTGAGTCGGTTGAATAAATTCCATATTCGTATTTGCTTGCGAAGTCGCGGATTTTTCCGCGATATTCTTTTATTATTGTTATGACTGACAATTTAGTATCTTTCTAGATGCCAATAAACTGATACGCAATGAATTAAATTCACTTCAGTTAAATCAAAAGACGTGCGGTGCGATACACAAAAAGTAACCAAACACCATCAAAACATTCACAGCAGTAGGTTCCACAAAGAAAAGGAAGGCTTAATTCCCACCGACTCCCAAGAATTTGTCAACAGAATTTCTGTAACCGTAACCACCTATGTACAAAGCAACGTAACATATACCCAAGTGACAAGGTTCGCGGAATACAAGCAAATTTGACAGGCGAAGCCACCCCATTTCCTCTAGAGTTTTCCTCGAACATTCAATACGTATCAAGTTCCGAGTCGTCTTCGCAGAATGGCTTCCCTTCTATTGTAGTGAGGTGTCATTGGGATGAAATGAACGTTAGGTGATATTGTTTTTGGGCTTATTCGGAGAATAAAACTCGGAGGGTACTGCGGCGTGACTAGAGCTGTCACATGCTCTGACGAGTTTCAATTACGGAGGTAGCTAAGAGATCAGTTACCTGAAGTTCCAGCAAATTGAAAGTTTTGAAAGTAGACTAACGAAATCTAGTGTCGTTGAATAGAGTAACAATAACAATAAAGAGTATTAATATCGTGACATAAAAGACGTGTAAATGTGCTCGTATGAACACACGTTTATAATGTCACGAGTATTTTCCCAAATGGGGTAGCCAAACCACACGAAACGCTACATAGACAATACCATGACAATTTCACGTAGCCACTTGTCACATAACATTTTCTAGGTTTTAAATTAAGGCATACAATAGTGACAGGTTGCTAGCCTGTCGCCTAAAACACACCTTAACCTATTTCCTTAGTGTAGCCTCTAACGACATCCACGTAATCCGAGACGTGTTATTCTAACCACAACACCACACAGCCTCGAATAAAATGTAAAGACAAATAATAATTTTAAACAAAAAAAAACCGACTTCAATTCTATACTAATATAATAAAGCTGAAGAGTTTGTTTGTTTGTTTGAACGCGCTAATCTCAGAAACTACTGGTGCGAATTGAAAAATATTTTTTGTGTTGGATAGACCATTTATCAAGGAAGGCTTTAAGCTATATAACATCACGCTGCGACCAAAAGGACCGAAGAAACAGTGGAAAATGTAGGAAAAACGGGGGAAATTTGTCACTATTCCACGCGGACGGAGTCGCGGGCACAACTAGTTAGCAATATTTTGAAAGTATTCTGTTTACTGAATGTAAAATCTTGACTTCATCAACAAATTACCGAAAACGCCGTACATCTCCATATAAAATTTGAAGAGTTCCCTCGATTTCTCCAAGATTCCACCATCAGATCCTGGTGTCGTGCAAATGGGACCAATTTCGAGTTATACCCTTTCGATTAAAAAAAAAATTTTGAAAATCGGTCCACGGGTTTTCGAGTTATCGAGTAACATACACACAAAAAAAAAAAAAAAAAAAAAAAAAAAAAAAAAAAAAAAAATTAGGTCGAATTGAGAACCTCCTCCTTTTTGAAGTCGGTTAATGACACGCAATCTAATCGTAAAACAGAAGAACATTCGCAACTCAACAGCAAGAAGTTTAAGAGGATAGGAGTTCCCTGTTTTCTCCGTGAATAATGACATTAGAGCAAAAATTTTTTTTCATTTGTATCTGTTGTGGCTATGCCTTTACGATTTGCTTTTATCGATTTTCTATTTTTTATTTTATTTTTTTTATTTAGAATATCGATAAAAGTAAATCGTAGGGGCTTAGCCAAAACAGATACAAATATAATGTAAAAAAAAATTTGCTCTAATGTCATTATTTACGGAGAAAACAGGGGACTACGTTTGTATGGAGAAGTGGTGCGACTCCTATCCTCTTAACGGGTATTTACTGCCTATATCTCCGAGTAGGACAGGTAACGCAATGGCAGTTGGCTTAGTTTCGCCTAATCTCACGTTGTCACTGCTCGATATCTTAAATGGCTTCGCTAGAGCCACAATTATAGATACGGGAGCCTTAAATTTTGATGGCGCTCAAATTGAAGCTGTTATGTGAGAGGGAATTGGAATTGAGGTTTAGAGGTTTTAATGCAACTTGGGTTGGATGGGACGTTCAAATAGGCGTGGTTTTGACTGTAAGTGTCTTTTGCGTCTAACTCATTGGGAATATAGGTGTGATGTTAATGTGTATATGAATGTTGAATTGCAAGTGCCATTTACGAGCCTCGGCTGAGTCTTCAGCACCAGCGAATTTTCTATAGAAAAGTGAAATACTTTGAAATTGTTTTTCTTTGTTTTGCAAATAACGTTATGTTTTTCATACAAAGTTCAATTTTTGGGTCTTTGCAGTTACTTTGATTGAAAGTAGGTTTATTTTCGGCATTGGATTTTTCACCAATAAAATGTAGTTTGAGGAGTGATTGGGTGATTGAAGAAGAGTTAATGAAGGGGTGAAAATTGCAAAAAAATCACGATCGTATAGGAGCTCCCCGTAAATATTTATTTTGTTTTTAGTATTTTTTACTATAGTGATAATAGAAATATAGAATCTGTGAAAATTCAATAGTCTAGCTAGCACGGGTCGTGAGACAGCCTGGCGACAGACGGATGGACAGACATCGAAGTATCAGCACAAGATTCCATTTTCACCCTACGGATACGAACTCTAAAAAGTAAAAGATTTTTAGAGAAACAAAAACTTTTGTACTTGAGACTTTGATACTCACACCTACTAACTCACGGGAAACACCAAACAAACACGCATAAATGCAAATTTTTGCTCGGAAAATCCTATTTCGCTCTCCCATAACATAAGCGATAACCACATGAGTAAAACTGCAATAAAATTTCACTGGAGTCGCGTTTCCATTTTATGCGTCGTGGATAGAGAATCTGATTCACTCTTTTCATAACGCCGTTCAGTTATTGACACTAAAACGTCATTGGCCAAACGAATTGTGGTGTCAGGTTAGAATACCTATCCGTTTTTTTCGTCATTGGCGTAAAGGGTGACTGAGGAGAATGTTTCATGGTAATTTATATTTTAGACGACCGAATAGAAATCCCACTCAGTATACCACTTTTATATTTATTCCTAAATCTGTGATAAAATTGGTTACGTTTTTGACTACCTTTTTTGACAATACAAGAGACATGTTAAAAATCACTTTGCTACGATTATAATCATGGCGTTCTGGACAGACTGATACTGGAAGTTGGACCGAAACTAGCGAACACCAACTATGAATTCATACACAATACGTATACATACACATACATTTATCAAGCCTGATGAAATCCTAAATAGGGAAGTAATCCTAAATAAGGTAGTATTCCTAAATAGGGTAGTAATCCTACATAGGGTAGTAATCCTAAATAGGGTAGTAATCCTAAATAGTGTAGTAATCCTAAATAGGGTAGTAATCCTAAATAGGCAAAGCGCACGAAATGATACTAGAAAAATTTCATTCACGACTAGTTCACGTTTCCTAGCCGCCAACTCTAGCATATTTTTTTAGGTTATAAGTTAAAAGTAGGTATAATATTATAATTAACAGTGACAGGTTGCTAGTCTATCGCCTTCCATATACTTATTTCCAAGCCGCCTCTTACCACATCCATGGAAGAAATGGATTATGTGTTATTGCAATTATGTCACGTCTTAACATAAAACCTATAAGATTTACTAGAAGTTGCTACGGAACGAGAAATGGTAATGTTTATAACTACAGGCGCGATTTATATTAGGTAAACGTCCCGGTGCTCGACACTGACGCAATACACGGCACTTAAAACCTTATGTCATAGAGACAGGTGACAGATGAGTGTCATTTACTGGGCGTTGAGACGTCGAGCATTGGTACATTTAAGTACAAAACTATAAATTCAACACTAACAATAGCGGTACCAATTACACTCGGTGAATGGAAGCGGTGATCCGTGGATTATTCGTATCACAGACTCGCTCTAAGCCCCCGTCGATATTACAGCATAATGCAATGTTCCTCACGGTGCCATTGTGCCGTTACCACTGCGTTGTCTGATCCTCTTTGTATGGTTTCGGTTCCTTATTGTCAGTTAAGTAAGTTTTTCAGTGAGACTGTCCTGCGAATTGAGTTGACGCCTGCTTTATATGAGCAGTCTTATCGATTTGAGGTCAACGCATTCTTTTGGGAAGCGTTGACTAAAAATATTAGAGGGATAGATAGGTAGATAAACGGACTTCGGGATTTTATGGCATTGGTAGATATCTGTTTGAAGACTAAGGAAGCTAGATTATTTTCAATTAATCAATCAAAACTGAAGAAAGAAATGTATAAACTTGTAGAGTAGGTACCTATTATAATGAGAATAGTAAATAATTTTATGCCAAGCCTTTTTCCCTCACGGGTTGGCAGATACCACTTTTTTCCTCATCTTACGATCCTGACATACCTCTTTTGCCTCATCCGCATTCATTAATCTCTTCATACATCAATTTCGGGTAGGTACTCTTAACCTGACTAGTTTCAAAAACGTCCCCGATGGGACGATAGTGAAGAAACAACAGGTAAGTAATTTCAACGTTAAACATCATCAACAACAGTAAGAAAGAACTCTAGAAAATCAACAGAAGTTTATATTTACAATCTATAAAACAGACACTCTTTTGTTTCACTGCGTCGTTCGCTTCTATCACAGCTGCAACTAAACTCCCCATTATAGTCTAAAACCCGTATACCATCTATCGCTAGTGCCCCACAGTACTTGCCGCCGTTCCGCGTTGAAATTCCAACCCTATGCTATGTAAATTGAATAATCCTGAGAACTTGGATACGCTATCGACGGAGATACCGGCGGACTGAGACGCGCGGCGGAAAATCGACATTTCCCCTTCAGACGATCGCAGGGCATAGATGAAGAGCGGGTTTGATGAAAAAACAAGATTCTTACTAAGTAAATGTTACTTAAAAAGTACTACCTAGTTAGAAGTCATTTCTACAATAGTTCATTATTGCAGAGGCTGGAAAACTATGAGTTGCCGACCAAATAGTAATAGACGGCTAATCGTAGCCGGCAATCCTGTTTGTCACCGACATATTTGTGTAGTGCTTTTCTCAAACTCACCTGAAAAACGAAAGTAGTTAATGTTCTGAAAAGAAGCCTAACCAAAACTATTAAACAGGTATGAGAGACTGATGAATGTGAAAAAAGCAAGACAAGAAATGCCGAAGTAGAAGTAAATTGTGCTCTGTTGTCTCTGTCTACCCCACAGGGAATGGGGCGTGATATCACATAACATAAGTGATAATGACTTAATGGTAGAACTGAAGTCGCAAGTAAAAATCTGTTTGTAATTAATTCATTTTTGTTCCTCTTATTTTCCGTGGTTTCTCTTCAACTGAATACTAGCGATCAGTTAAACATGTATTCTGGCGAGATGGGAGATACCAACGTTTTGAGTTCATTCCGAGGTCAAAACCGTTGCATTATGCCAATGCATCAACAATTCAATTTCCTGTGCCTTGGCCCCGCTCCTTCCATCTTGGATCGCATATAATTGTAAACATGATCAATGTTAAACCCGACTGCTGTTTCCTCTTTGCCGCTGTCTGTGATATTTGCGATGTTTTCGACCACACTTCCGATTCTGTTGTTTGTTTCTTAGACCAAAATGGTTGAGCGATTCGGGATTATATTGAAAGGAAGTTACAGTGAGTTTGTTAAACTTATGTGTTGTATGGAGTTGCTTTTATACGTGTTTCATAAGTTTTATCTTAGGTATGTTAGTTGTCACTATGGCGTACAATTTGATATAAGTAACTTTAAAAATGTTACAATCTAGAATGCGAATTACGTTACGAATTTTATTAGGTTTTTCATTGTTTAATTTTGTTTCTATTTCAATGGCGTTTGACAGTAGTTCACTGCTTAAGGATTTCTTATTGCGTTTTGTGAATGCTTTATAAACGACCAATTTCATTCTATTTTACTTCTTCGTGCTCCAATTTCTTCTAGTTTACTTGCCGTGTGGTGTCGGGATAGAATAACACCTCTTTTTCTTCCGTGGATGTCGTAAGAGGCGACTAAGGACATAGGTTTAGGTATGTTTTGGGCGACTGGCTAGCAACTGTCACTATTGTACCTCTTCCATCTTTGCAAACCTAAAACTATGCTAGAAGTGGCTGCAAAGCGTGAAATAGTCATAATCATTGTCTATGTTACGTTTCATGTGCTCTGCCTACCCCATTTGGGAATACAGCCGTGATTATAATGTATGTATGTATGTTACTTTCTCGGCCTTTTACATCACGTCACCAACAAACGGAACATGAACATTGCGATCAATGAACCGTTTTTAGAAATGAATGCGCGAAATCGTGTTTGCAAGGTTGACATTATTGCCTATCTCACACGCATCAAAGGAAATAATCTCGTAAATTACTCTCAAGCTCAATATGGAGGCAAAGCGCCTCTGGAGCAGCTAGATCGACAGCTAGGGCTTAATTAGTTGAATCTAGACACTGTTTGAAGATCTAGAGACGACGTTAATAGTAGGTCGTACTCGTGTGTTTGTGTGCTTAGTTCGAATGGTTGTTTGTTCGAAAGGGGAAATAATCTTATATGAATTTCAATGGTAGGTTGTATATTTATGGCGATAGGTACTTGGGATTGTGTTTTAAGTGCAGTTTTGGAAGTGATCTTACCCATTGCAAGTGAACTTATTTATTTTGTGTTTAGTATGGCAGAGCACACAAAATGTTACGGACAAAACAATGATTATTTCACGATTTGTAGCCACTTCTAGCATATTTTTTTTTAGGTTTTAAGGTGGCAGGTACAATAGTGACAGGTTGCTAGCCTGTCGCCTAAAATATACCTAAACCTATGTCCTTAGTCGCCTCTTACGACATCCACGTAAGAAATGGAGAGGTGTTATTCTAAACCCGACATCAAACAGATTTCAGAACACTGTCTTAGAATTCACGAATCAGAAAACAGACTTGCCCTTATTCCCTGCGGTGTAGGCAGAGACAATAGAGTGATATTCGTCTTTATTCTGACATACTTCTCTCATTTGATTTACATTCATTGATGCTCGACGGTTTCCAGTTCTGCTAATTTGACATGACTGTCTTAAGAACATCGCTCATTCTGATCAATACACGTTCTCCGAGAACGCTTTAGTTAATCTGAAGAACTACTAATACTATCGTTGCTATGTTACTGATCGTGGATTACTACTAATAGTGTTTACCTCCTAATCCGAACAATTACCATAGCTCAGCTCCCGTAACCATTACTCTGTTGCCTTAGCACGAAATAGACTATCCCTGTCACTGTCTAACCAGAGACGTCAGAAAGTGACAGGTAGAGACTAGAACGCGTTCCCGTGCTAAGCCTAGCAACACTGCGTATTGATTAACTTATTCCAACTCGCATGAGAAGTTTCCGAGAATTATGCGCGTTTTCGCAAAGAATTTACATATTTTAGGGGAAATTTTCGCGGATCAGAGATTGTTCTCGGCTTACACTTATCACGGTATTGAGATGGTAATTATTAATTACGGTTCCTGTTATAAAAGTATTAGCGGTGCGAATCCGAAATTAGCTCGGGTGTATGTGGGTGAGGGAAGTTGTATCTGTAATGAGTTAAATTAAAAAATAAATTTTATATTAAGAGACAACGTCGACAATTTTGAAGGTGGA
The DNA here is from genome assembly GCA_005406045.1 of Adoxophyes honmai. NCBI lineage: Eukaryota > Metazoa > Arthropoda > Insecta > Lepidoptera > Tortricidae > Adoxophyes > Adoxophyes honmai. The sequence goes on along the minus strand of BHDV01057062.1, from coordinate 21,237 downwards.
GGAAAATTTTAAGTTGACACAAAGCGTGATCTGCTTAAAACTAAAACTAATGATGAAATACGGCTCGATGACGTTTGAACTAAGATGTCAAATACTTACAAACTTACCAAGTTAGGTTAGTATCCAAACCTCTGATTTCGCTTTTTTGAAAAATCAGTTCATGAAATCTTTCGATTTATTTATATTAGAGTTTCATGGTATTATTTGGGAACGCAAAATTACACGTACTGTTCAGACTTGAATAGTACTTGAAAACAAGTATGTTGTAAGAGTGATTTATCGTAAGATCTTTAAAGAACAGATCCTTCCATATGATAACAACAAAAACGTTAATGTAAAAATTCAATTTGGCCCATTCAACTAAGCAATAATATAATTGAGTCTTATTATAATTAAGCCACACTATACTACTTGCAAGTAAAAACTAACTTTTATCCTCATTTGGTAGAATCGGTCCTTATTAAGATTCGTTTGTTCTTGTGAACAAAAACACCACCTCTTGCCTCTTCGTGTAGACATCGCGAAACAATCCCCTGGCTCCAACACCCTTCCACGTCCCATCAAATATTCAACAGGAATTCGCATCTTCATAGCACAACGCATCGCAAACTTTTTCAATTACACGGATCAATATCATTCAAACTTCTCTGAATGGAATTTTCAAGAATGTTTCTGAATGAATGAGTGCGCACTGAAGTTATGCGTGATAAGTTTTATAATTGCATTGCTGAAGTTCGGTGTGTTTCGGATATTATCATGTCTCATTTTGTTCGGAATTTTGAATTTTAAAAGGTTTTGTGAGTGGTTGCTTTGCTGTAAATTAATTTAAACGTGACGCTTTTGACACAAGTCAAACAAGACGCAGTATTGTTGGATGAGTCTTTAGGCGTTTGGTCCGCTTTCATTATTTAAACACTTACAGATGTAGTGAGAAACTATTTACCTTCGTAAATTTTCGGAAAAGTTCGTATTTATTGTTTTCTCTCAAATAGCTTCGGTACCCATTTTAAAGGGAATTCATTCCGTAAAATATATGGTAAATATCCAGTTTTAAGTAATAATTGTAATTGTTTTAAGTAATAAAACGATAAATACGAACTTTTCTGAAAATTTACGAAGGAAAATAGTTTCTCACTACATCTGTACCAGATTTATAAAAAAAGTGTAAGTAAAATAAGAACGGCATTTTACACGCATACACTAGACTGGGTCTTTGACATAATAATATTAGAGAGAGCGCGTCAGAAATTATGCGTCCAAACGAAACTCCGTCAGCGCGATGTAGGACATAGTTACATGACTCACGTCACAATGACGTAGAGGCGCTAGTATCGCCACAGATGTAAGGTAACATGGCGCGGTCCCCGGCACCTATCTTGGAAACGTTTTGTAGTGGGGATTCGCTCTCTTTTTTGCCGTGGTAAAGTGATCCGCGAACTAGAATTAGGTACTTTACCATACGTTAAACGTCTCACAGAATAACGACCAAAAATATTCTGGGTAATGAAAAATCCACAAAACAGGGCACATTTATGCCCTTGAAATTGACGATAAATCAATTTATATTAAACAAACTCATTGCTCTAAAATTCAATTATAACTTAAATAATAGCGCCATAACATCCAACTTAATAACGTACCGTGTAAATAATTTGAAGTAACTAATAAATAATATCGTTTTCTGACAAATTCTTGATAAATTATTCTGTATTAAATTTGGGGGTGTGATTTATGGGGTGCTACTCGATGTGGAGAGGTTTATTTCAAAATCAGGCTGAGATTTTATCACGAAATAACAGTGGTAGGGGGTATAGAATATGACTCCCTCTCCAAATATTAACAAATCAAATTGAAAAAATATCTTTAGTAAGCAACAATAAATATTTTTAGTGTTTAACAAGGCATGAGTACCTACTCACTCATATTTATTTATTGTATTGTAAAGCCGGCTTTGAGCTCTCCTGAGATTAGTATAGCTTTCTTATTCTACTTTTAAACTTGCAGGCCTAAGGATATCAAATTAGGAGAGGAGTCTCCATTAAAATTTTTCGATGGCTACGCCTATAATAAGCGTTGAACACCTAGTCCCCGTTAAGTACGAGTAACCATGTAACCTGAGATTAACTTAAATTCGACTGTTTTGTATCCAAAAAAGCGAAGAATAGAATAGAATAGTCATGATAATGGTTTTGTCTGTGTCATGTTTCATGTCATAGAGGATAGAACCTATAGAGAAACAATGTTCGCAACCCCGGTCCGCAAATAGTTTGTTGATTTCAACATACTAAACGTCACCGTCACTGTCACAGAAACTGTACAGAGCCAATAACCGTAGAGAAAAAGGCACTAGCGTTACGCGCGATCTTGGACCGGCCAATAAGAGCACAGCGATCACTTCAATTGTTTTGCGGAATAATTTCCGAACAACCAAGATGACATTAGTACTCTATAGGTTCTATCCTCAATGTTTCATGTGCTCTGTCTACCCCATTTGGGAACTTAGGCGTGAGTGTTTGTATGTGTGTATAATTAGTCCCTGAAGCGAATAAGTACCACAAACAGAGACACGGACAACATCTAGTATTTTAAATTCCCCAACACCAACATAATCCTGTACAGAAGCCCACGCAAAACTATTCAAACTTTTCCTACCCGTTGATTAATTAGTGGAAGTTTAATTAACTGCCCATAATTTACAGTCCCGCCGTCAGCGTAACGTATATAATTGTATGTATGAGCGTTATTGTACGGACCGTTTCATACGCGATTGTATGGTCGGGTAATGCGAGGTCTTTGTGAGAAGGACATGTACGGCGATTGAAGTTGGAGATTAATTATTAGCCTGGTTTGCCTTTGATATTTTGGGATTACTGTACTCAGAGTTTGTTTTATTATAGGTTTAGGTATGCTTTAAGCGCTTGTGAGGCGTCGGGTTTAGAATAACACCTCACCATTTCTTCCGTGGCTGTAAGAGGCGACTAAGGAAATAGGTTAACCCTTAACCACCTACGTCCAATTTCTGTAAAATAACAACCTACGTGCGGTCCTAGAGACCGCTCGTGAATAATCATCTCAAATTCGGGATCTGTAATATCAAGATAGCATTTCAACGAGTAAAATACTCGTTTATGCTTTAGACTTTTATTTTAGAACTTCAAATAACATAAACTATAATAAAATCTTGAGATATGGCATTGTCTTTCAAGACTGGTAGATTAAACACAAAAATCGACTCTGATTACATTAAAAGACCTGATAGATATAGGAATTCAAAAAATCAACCTTTTTTTATTCATTTCTATAAAATAAGGCGTTCAACTACAAAATTAAATAAAAAAATAGAGCACTTATCGTCAAATTCTACAAAATTGCAATTCCCAAAGATCCACAATTTTTCAAGGCAGTTGCAGCATATTTTTTACAACATACCCCACTGAATCGGTTCTACGTCACTACAATCTTCGTCTGACATATTTTTGTCATCTGATACCTCCTGTAGCAACCATTTTTCTACATGTTTCACAAAAATAAACAAAATTATGTGGGTGAAAAAAATGACATAATCACCTACGAGCGGTCTCCGAGACGTCTCCGAGACTGTTAAAAAATACAGTAACCACCTACATGCGGTCTCACAGACCGCCGATGATGTTTTTTAACTCACCAAATCAAAATGAGCATACGTCTGAACGAGTCGACGGCATGGCCGGTACTGCGGGAGGGGCCGGCAAAGGTACAAGGACACGGACGCGTGTGCGACGTACTCGCGTTTAGTTATTGACAATTTTGAGTAATCTATTGTCTGTGAGACCGCACGTAGGTGGTTAAGGGTTAAGGTTTTCGGCACAGGCTAGCGACCTGTCACTATTATACGTGCCAACTTGAAACCACAAAAATATGCTAGTGACCACGGAATGTGAAATAATCATGGGTTTGTCTAATCATTCTGTGTTTTTTGGGAATACAAGCGTGATGAACGTATGTAACTTACAATGTATGGATGTACAAAAGAAGTTATCCATTTGTTGATCCCTGAATTGCTGCTTCTGTCTACTCATCATAATTACTCAGGTTGGCGTTCAGAAATCGCTTCTGGGATTTACTTTTTACTTCTAATTGTTACCTTTTTCTGTTTCCCTACTTTGTTTTCTTTTACTCCTACATACTATTTTTACTACTAGGTACACCGTATTCAAACCCTAATCTCCGGAATTAAAACTTTAGATAAAATTCAACTTTTATTCAATAAATTTACTGATTGGAAGATTTTTCTGCCACAGGCTAAGGCGGGGTATTTCCATAACTTAATCCGAACTTTGCCCAGGGGCCCGTTACGCGTGAAAACTCGGCTCCAGAAGTAGTCGGTGGCACAGGGCCCAAGTAACTTTCCCAGAATCTATAAAGAAGAATTCCAATAGATGTTATCCAATTTCGTAGAAAATATTCGTCTACTAGCCCCTTTATTGGTAGCAAGTACTTCGGTGCTTTGCAGTTTTATCTTTGTCGCCGTTATTTATATAATTGTGAATGTTTTGGGAACTAGCTTTTACCCGCGGGTTCGCCTGGAAAAAAAACGTAGGTACTTACATACAGTTTACGGTTAAAAAAAGAAAGGTTACCTTCGTTGATAAAACACGAACATTATTGTAGACATTGTAGTATTAGCTGTTTTGGTCGGGAAATGTCTAAAATCGGCGAAGACCCGAATTAGGTCATACCCCGGAAGGCTATCTAGGTTTTTCAGATTCTAATGTCACTGCGTTACAAGCACACCAATAATGTTAAAATGTGACAGGCCAAGAGTCAATTTGCAAATATCCATAGCTAAAATAGTCGATATAACTGAAGTTCAATCCATTTGATGTTTAATTTTTGCTATAATAAATTGAGCTCCTTGTAAAGAACTTTAGTAAGTTTAATGTTTTTGACGCAAGTAACAAGTTTTTGACATTCTTTAGTTGTTCATTTAAGATATTTTTTTTGTTAATAAGCGGTATTCTAGTATTTTACTGTGGCCTCTCTTTTTTGCCGGTTTCAATAAGTTTCCTCTCTAGCTCTCTAAAGTTTATTCACACTTTTTCCTGCATCATTTTAACTGTTTAATTTTTTCGTGTTTCGTCACTTACAAATTTACCTACCAAATAAGAAATGTTAGTTCTCAAACCTTTGTCATACAATGGCGTCATATCAGGTGATCCATATGCCGTCATATCATTATGAAACATTGCTGAAGCCCAACATTTCCCAGGGTTAATTACCAGTTAACATTTAATTAAGCCCACGATTGGGCCAAGTGGTGACAAATGGCCCTTCACGTCACATCCAGAAATTAAATGGCCCAGCGTTGTAAAGGGTTTGGTTCTAGTTTTTAATTTTATTTTAGTCAGTGACTTCGGACATAAACTATTGTGAAACTCGTAGTGAATCGTGGAATGGAATTTTGATCTTAAATCGAAGGTGTTTTTTACTTGGTCTAGAAAAAGTGCACTATATCTCTCTCTCTCTACTAAGAATTTAAACTTCGTAAGGCTACCAAGACAAAACCATGACTGTTTAACGTTCCATATCCACTTCAAAAATTTTATTTACGTTATACCTATTACTTGTAATAACGGATACCATTTTAGACAATACTTTGAATATAGAACTTCAACTACTGCCAGAAGACGGCTCAAGTTTTTTATAAAACAATTGAAAGGCATTCACCTTTGAGTGTCGTAATGATTTTATGTTTAAAGTACTACAAATGGTTCATTTCAAACGTTAAAGTCCCAATAACACTCCGTTCCCAGACAGAATCACGATCGCCAGACACTTGCACAAACTACTGTGCTATTTCAACACGGATTTATGCTTCCACTGTCGTCTGTGCACAGCGTAGTAACAAGAATCCACTGGGATTAAAAACCGCTGAATGTTACAATTTTATTTCGACTAAATATTTACTGTGGTCTCGCAGATGTAATTTTAAATTTATTGCTGTGGTTAATCGTTTGTTAGTAGTTTAATGGAACATTAAACCGTTTAGTGTCAGATTTAGAATTATACTTAAGTATGCTTTAAGTAACAGAATACCGGCACCCTGTCACTAACTGTCGCTTTTTAATTAGGTTAATTGGTTTAAAGAAGGTTTTGTATGTAAATATGTCTGTTTTCGCAATAAATGTTTTGGTGTGGTCTGCATAACCTGTTTGAATGTTCAGTCTATTATTAAATTATCACAAATCACCTAATAACGTAAAAAGTGTAAAAAAATGCAGTAAAAGTTTGAATCCGGAACAGTTTAAATTAATGTTGTAATTGAGCCGCACTGTCAATTTTAATTTAATGGCGATTTATTTTTTCTATTATTCTTACCGGCAGCTTACATTATCATGTGCATTTTAAAAAGGGCCAAGGCTTTTAATCTGCCATACGTCGAGAATCTAGCCGCTTAAACTTCCGAAATGCAGCGTCAATTTCGACAGTGCCTAGTCTGTTATAAGCTTCGGCACTGACGTTAAATTTCGGGTTATTTCAGAGCTGCATTGCACCGGATGCGTCGTTTCTGTGCTAATATTACGTATTCCTTCATATTTGAAGCAACATTCGCGTACCTTTACAATTTAATCATTCTCATTTAAATACGGTCCTTGTGGAATACAATAACTATAAGTACGGACTGATTTACAATTCAATTGGTAGCACAGAGTTTCCGAAATAGAGTTATAAATAGGAACTTCTAAAATATTACTTTAGAGAGGTTTTCAATGCTGGTGTTTATCGTCTAGTGCCCTAAAAAGGCTTCAATAAACCACGACAAAAAAATTCCCACCTTAAAATATCGTGAGATTTAGTCATAATGAAAAACATGGATAGCACACGTCTTAAATCGTGCTCAGATCGACATGTTTCTGGCACCTTATCTAAGTGCCGTGGCAGCTGTTGTCAAACGTGTAATCCGCCGATGAAGCTCTTAGAGAAAGAGCTAAGAGTCCGAAACGTGTCGAGTTAAATTCGACTTAAAACGTATTTTTTCACTATAATCTAACTTAACCAACTTAACTATTGGCTAATTTAAATGGCGTAAAATAACAACTGACCATTTCTTCCGTGGGTTGGATGCGACTAAGGAAAGCAAGTTTGTATAAAAAAAGTTAAGTGCAAAATCCAACTCGTGCATAAAGAACTTTTTATTATTAACCTTCCAATATTAGTTTTTGACACACAAAGAAATACTATAACTATTAAAAAAAAAACTTCTATTACCCTTAGAATTTTACGATGTTATTATAAACTTACTCGTTTGTGTAATGTGTATGTTTTACATTAAAGAATAAGATTATCAAACATCACACGCCTATCCCTACAAACTTCCGCGCTTATCATTTTAGTAGGGTATACCCAATAATCACTAGCCATTATGTCCTCGCGGATTGGGTCAAGCGACGGTCTGTCGGTCAAATAGATCTTTACCCTACCGACCTCGCTCTGTCCCTTTCTTACTTATTAATGAGACTAGAGAAGGAGGATTTATTCGAAGGACTTTTTCATTAGTGCCTGACGTTTCGTATTTAGATTTATGTATTTAGGATTGTTGCGGGGGATGCGAACTGGAGTCTAATAAATACTTTAAAGGTTCTGATTATTTTTGATTCTGTAACGAATGTGAGATGATAGCTAATAAATTAATATTGTTGGCTTTGGCTTAATGGTTCCATCAAAAACATAAAGGTGAAATGAAAGCCAAGTTTAATTTTTATGATATATGTATATGCCACAATTTGACTTGACTAAAAAAGTGACAGCTTGCTCTCTTTTTTCTCCCTTCTACCTATCCTTCCAGAAGGTGTGTCGTATCAAGTGTCCTATCATATGCCATCAACAATTTTTGATCTCTATTAAATAATGCTCTTTTCTATAATTATGTTTAAAACCGTGTGATGTCGGATTAAGAATATCACCTCTCCATTTCTTCCGTGGATGTCGTAATTTAAGCAACAGGGTAGCAACTTGTCACTATTGTTCCCGATATCACAAAACCTAAAAGAATATGCTATAAGTAGCATTGTATGTATGTGAGAACCTCTTTATAGGATCTCAAATCGGTCCACCTATTCCTTTCTACAACTTATCCTACTTCTAAACCTGCATCGAATACCTCGACTCACCGAACTTGAAAATCTTCGGCAAACAATTTGAAAAGAAAACCTTTGTATTTTGCGTTTCCCGCTTCATACACAATGGCACATACATACATACAAAATACCCCGAAGATAGAGTCACCGGAAATCAAATGAGACGACGCTCGTCCACGCAGGAAGTTAGGGTGATGTCATTCCGTGCAGTGAGATGTCGCTTGAATACTAATATATAAATATATTATGTACATGTGAAGATATTTAAATAATGTTCATTTCTCCCTTTGAATATGAAGCTATCGTTAAACTCAGTGATATTGCACAGACAGGACGACAATACATATATTTAACAACGAAACTGTTCTCTGTTTATTTTAATTTTAAATTCAATCCAAAGGAATCCAAAGACAAAAGTGGAAATGATAATGCAGTAAGATTTAATCTTTGTTATAATGTTTTCAATGCAAACGTTGTCATCATTTGCAACGATGCCTTGTTTACTTACAAAAGTTACAAATGTGCGAGAATTTTGTCCGTTGAAATTGAAATACTTAAACGAAACAGTTCACCTATTCCCACACCATACCTGTGTTACTCAATGAGGTAGGTACAAATACAAAACATTATGTTGAAATTGTATATCATAAGTTCCAACATTAGTAATAACAAGTATGGACTCCTTAGTACGACATACACGGAAAAAAAGTGGAGACATGTTATTGGTTTTCTAAATCTTCTGCCAAGTTCAATAGCAAACGTCCCTCAAGGGATCTCTTCGTGACAAAAAAATGACAGGAAATAAATAAGAAAGAACATAATACAGCTGCAAAACTCAATAAAATCAAATCGACGGATTTAAGATACAAACATACATATTCTCACGCCTGTATTCCCAAGAGGGGTAGGCAGAGCACATGAATTCAAAAATCCAGTGCCACGTTTAGCAATTTCAAGGTAACCAGACGGTCAAACGTGATATCGCAGTGACAGGTTGCTTGCCCATCGCCGACAATACACTAATCCTTTCCCAGAGTCCACTCTTACGACACCCACGGACATATTTAACTTCGCAAATATCCTAATATCCTCCACCCAATCCAATATTTCAAAATAATCAAGTGCTAGTACTAAAACAAAAGCAATAAAATGGAACATCAAACATTCCCGAATTATCATCCTCTAATACCTGAGAATAAAAACTCCCCGAAATGAAACTACAATCCAACTAGTTTATAAAACAATCAACATAGTAGTATCCATAAAAAGCGATGATAAAAATTGTCTCGAAACTCCTAAGGGTGAAACTTGGCGTAGATAAAAGTTGATAAAACCAATCTCTATAACGTGTGAGAAAAAATAACCTTATCATGTTGGAGTTTGGATACTTGGTCAAATGTTTGAACAAACTGGCCAACTTTTCTGGCAATTTATCCTCTAGATAGAGTGGAGATAATGTAATCGCGCGGAATTGAGCTAAGAGGTGACCTTTTGGCTATGTTTTTGCGTGTTCTGACATACTATGAGTCTTAATTGGGACTAAGAGATAGGCGGAGACGTTTGTACAACCGATGCCGGAAAAAGGTGGATGTTTAAGCGTATTTGGGCTTACTTTTTAACTAATAAAACTGGTGTTTTATTTGGAGATTACTTTTCCATACTTAGTGTTTTTTGATTTATTAAATAACTAACAATGCATTATGAAATTTAGGTTTGCTACTAAAAATATGCATACATAAACGTCACGCCCTAATCCTTGCGAGGTAGGTTGTCTCTACAACAAAACGCCATTCGCTTCTCTTCAGATATACTTCACTCACGTTCATCATTCTCGTCATACACGCTCGACGGTTTAGGGTACTCCTAATTTGGCCTGTCTTTAGAACACCGCCGATCTACCAATTTTTCTTGCCCTATAAATATGATGTTGCTAAATCTCGTTAGTGGTGTACTAAGCTTTGACAATGACAATCACCTATGAATCATCGCAAGGGAAGGAGCCCTTACACCCTGCAGAAGTACTTCCACATTTAAAATGTTATATGGAATTTCTTTCTACCCGAAGAGCTTTGCGTATACCACTCGGTGAAGATTCACAGGAATTCTTTGGATTGGAAGGATTGCAATGTAAATCGTTGGACGGAACCGCGGGGAAGGATTTGGGTATTTACTACAATGTGTTATAACGGCGCTAAGACGATAAGAGGGACAGACGAACGTTTACGATACACGAAAGCGGTTTCTATAAACTTCGAGGATGTGTCCAGCAAATCTAAGGCAAAGATTTGGATATTTTTTTAAATTCGACATCGACATTGGATTGTCTTGTTACCGGCCCATTCGTAGCTCGACATCTGGAGCATCAGCATCGGGCTTCGGCGCACAATCTCTGTATAAAGATGACTGAAACCGTTTTATTTTATTATGACTCACCTAGAGTCATAGTAAACAACAGCAACCTTAGCGCCACCTATTGTCAAAAAGCGCAACTTCTACGACAAAAGTCATCTACTGCCAAATCTAGCTGCCAAAAACTAGTCTACATGACGCTAAAGAAGCTTAAAAAATTGGTTGCATAAATTTATATACCTTCCAATTTTCTCTATGCCGACTTCAAGCCCGAGGTACAACATCTGCCTGGAGAGAGACCACCACAGTGATATAACGGTTAACAGGCTGTTGTCTAAGGCTCAATTCAATGCGTAGGAAGTCGCTGGAATTTACATAATTATTGACATATTGACATAATGTATTGACAGCGGCCGTCGCGACTACTCGAGCATCCTCGGGCATTCCCGCGACAGCTCGCGCAGTCACACGGCTTTGTTTATGGAATGCGCTGGAGTTCCCGCGGACCGCGGGCATCCGCGCTCATCGTTAGAGTTTCTCATGCGATAATAAGTCTTATTGTAATGAAAATAAAGTTAAAATTCTCATGACACTGAAACTGCGCTCCGCTACGCCGCGCTGCGCTGCTCTTCTGGTGTGAATTGAGCCTAAAGCATACCTAAACCTATTTCTTGAGTCGCCTCTTACGACATCCACGAAAAAAATACACGATAAAATACAGCTAAACGCATTTTACTTTAAATGCAAAAGACGGAATTCGATCAGCGACAAAATTCCCAGCATCTAGCCAAGCCGGCGTAGGCTTTTAGGAAGATTCAATTTTCTTGCAATAAATTACAAATGGCCGACCGCCATTGGCCGCCCAAAGACATTGGCCTGATGGAAATATTAAAAGTAATAAATAAGACTGGTATATGAGATAGAAGATTGAGGATAAAAGTTTATGTCTTTAGGAAATTTGAGGAAGTTATAGGTGTACTACTGTACATTTCAAAATATACTTAGTTGAGTCACAGATTACTATCTAAATAGTTATTAAATACGTAACAGATAATTCACTCAGCAGAAAATTCCAATTCCTACGGCTATAATAGCTTACTCCGTCGCGGCAGCAACCACTGCATGCTAAAATGTGTCTAATTGTTTGCCTCAACGCAGCTGTCCTATTCTGTTCTAGTTCGGAGGTTAAGACAGCTGGTACAATTACTATTACACTAGGCATTGCACCTTAAGCCGTTGTGTCGGTAACAATGCAGAAGCCGATGCAGAATGGCAGTGCAAAAGCCGATGGTTATCTCACACCATTGGGCGACCCATTTCATTTTAAAAAGAGCATGAAAACATCTGTCTTCCATTTTTAATATCCATCATATGAGGGGTAATACATTTTCCTTGTCGTTTATTTACGAGTATTATTTGATTTCCTACTTCCTCATCCCAAATTTTAATTCGGATTCGGATCATGGGTTCTTGTTGCTTCAATTACCTACGTGAGAGCCGCCAATGAGCCCAAGGTACAAGAACATAGCGAAACAACAATATACTATTTTCTTTCTACAGATTACCAACTGACAAAATTAATCGTTACTTTGTTTTGTTTAAACTATTGTCTTGAAATATTTGTATCGCTTGAACAACCGTTCGTTTTACTGTATATGTTACACAACAAACAACCACACAGGTACAAAGACAACTAGATTTATTCCTATCATTAGACAAAAAGCCTCCAAGACCTCGTAAACATCGTGTTATTCAAAGGTTTAAAATGATTTACTGACTAAAGTCCGGCAGCAGCAGATGTCGACAACAGTCATGTTGCTTTGTGCCACTGCAATTGTGTATTTGAAACCAAATGACTGCATGCGCCATTCACGGAGCGCATAATTTTAACTTGTCAAATGTTGGCATATACTATGGTATAAGGCATATCTTGCGAGAAAACTTAAGAGCGTATTTCATATTAAAAATTTGCTTGTCATCTTGTAACTTTTATTGATTGCACTGTTAAGTGTCATTTTTACAATTGTGAGATATTAACTACAAAAAAATCCTATGGACGACTTTTTATTTCGCCATTTCAAAAATAAACAACAATCACCAGAAGTAGCAACCTAAACCTCTCTTTCCCATCTTCCTTCTCCCTCCCTCGCTCCCTCCACCTCATTTCATATTACAAATCCTACAGGGATTTCGAAAAAGAAAACAAAAGACACCGCTACTGCTTCTAAATTGGGCCGCGATATAAACCCGCGGTGCGTCTATTCGTATTTAATCTTGAACTAAGCCGATTTTCATTTGAGTAATCCTGAAATTTCAGCGACTGCCTAAGCCAACAGAGGTCGTTATTAACAATAATTACGTTCGACCTTCAAGGAGATGCTTATTTTGGGAGTTAATTAGGTGTTTATTAATTTGCTTTTAGGAAAAACATGAATTTTAACGAAATTTCGCTCTTGGAGCGGTAGGTATTTTTTCGACTCCCTGTCATCTTTGGACAGGCAGGTTATTGGAGTTAAGCCTGTTCTGCTTGTTCTCGTTTTTTAATCAATAAACTGTATCATCATCATTATTGACCAAAAATGGTTTGAACCGTCAATTATAACAAGTGGTTCATATGCGGTTGACGAATTTTTCCAAACTACGCCGGTCGGCTTACGTTGTCTTTATACTAGACTGTCGACCGTCGTCACCTAGTCAGGCTATGACAGCTGTTCACCAAACATGGCCGACTACCATGTACGGTCGCCGCAGGCGGCATGTACCGAACGAACATACATACACATACATATATTCTCACGCCTGTATTCCCAAGAAGGGTAGGCGGAGCACATGAATTAAAAAAACCAGTGCTACATTTAGCAATTTCAGGGTAACCAGATGGTTCAACGTGATATTGCAGCGACAGGTTGCTGGCCTATTGCCCACAATATACTAACCCTTTCCCAGAGTCGATCTCTTACGACACCCACGGGAAGAAAGGGGGAGGTGCTATTCTAACCTGGCACCACACGGGTACCGAACAAATCAGTGTACATTTTGTATCTGCCCATGTTTCCGTCTGCGGTAAATTAATATGTTGCAAAGCCTAACGCCATCTATCCCAAAATACTAGAATTAACGAACGTCACCTATATCATCAACTGTCAATCTGTTTCAAATCGCACTGATAGAGTTTCGACTTGACGGAGTTACACAACTAGCATTTTTAGGGTTCCGTAGCCAAATGGCAAAAAACGGAACCCTTATAGATTCGTCATGTCTGTCCGTCTGTCCGTCTGTCCGTCTGTCCGTCTGTCCGTCTGTCCGTCTGTCCGTATGTCACAGCCACTTTTTTCGGAAACTATGAGAACTATACTAATAAAACTTGGTGAGTAGATGTGTTCTGTGAACCGCATTAAGATTTTGACACAAAATTTTAAAAAAAGCAATAATTTTTTAGGGTTCCCCATACATGGAACTGAAACTCAAAAAAAAATTTTTCATCAAACCCATACGTGTGGGGTATCTATGGATAGCTCTTCAAAAATGATATTGAGGTTTCTAACATCATACTTTTCTAAAGTGTATCGTTTGCGCGACAGACACTTCCAAAGTTGAAAAAGTTGTGTCCCCCCCCTCTAACTTCTAAAATAAAAGAGTGATAAATCTAAAAAAAATATATGATGTACATTACCATAAAAACTACCAACGAAAATTGGTTTGAACAAAATCTACCAAGTAGTTTTTTTTAATGAATAAAAATAAAAATTTATCATTAGTTCGAAAATCTGTCACTAGATGGCGTTGGCTGTAAGCTACATTACGGTGTCGTTTACTTACGTATCGTTTACGGAACCCTCAGTGCGTGAGTCCGACTCGCACTTGGCCGGTTTTTTTTCTCTGTGGGCTTCGATCTCAGGCGAACATCTGCCTAGAGAGAGGAGATTATATGAAACAGCCAACATATAGGAAAAAAAGTGCATCACACAAACATCTGACCAGACCGGGGATCGAACCCGGGACCTTAAGGTTCATAGTCCAGTTTCCTAACCTCTGGGCTATCCGGCAGTCTGATGAAAAAACGCTAAATTTTATGTACACGTGATCCTCTTGCCCGAAAATAAGATAAACAATTTTTAAAACAGCCGCAACTAAAATGCATTCAATGTTTCCACGCTGGAATAAAAAGGCACGCGCGGCGGTATGAGCCAAATGAAATTCAGTTTAGTCCGTTTCGGCTAGAATTAAAACGACGTGAGTTCCGTTAATTCTTTGTAGAGTTACGCTTTTTTGAAAAAGTCGAGTTAGTTTGATAAAAACTAAGTAATCTGAGTTTTAAATGAGGAATCCTGTAATTTTGAGCGAAGCGTACTCGTATTTACGTAGAAACGTTGTCACGGCAAATGTTGGCGGTGTTGCGCTAAATTTAAGTTTATCCTTTATAATACTGCAAATGCGTTAGCTGTAAGGGTCAATTCACACCAGAAGAGCAGCGCAGCGCGGCGTAGCGCAGCGACCCGCTCCGTGGAGTATGCGCGAGGATTCCTGCGACTGTTCGAGAAGCCGCTGGAATGCGTAGGAAGTCGCTGGAATTTACATAATTATTGACATATTGACATAATTATGTATTGACAGCGGCCGTCGTGACTACTCGAGCATCCTCGGACATTCCTGCGACAGCTCGCGCAGTCGCACGGCTTTGTTTATGGAATGCGCTGTAATTACCATGGATACGCGTGCATGCGCGCGCATCGTTAGAGTTTCTCATGCGATAATAAGTCTTATTGTAATGAAAATAAAGTTGAAATTCTCATGACACTGAAACTGCGCTCCGCTACGCTGCGCTGCGCTGCTCTTCTGGTGTGAATTGACCCTAAGAGGATCTTGTAAACTTAAGCGGCATTAATATTTTTTTCTCCCATGAAAGTCGTAAGAGAATATTTGTATCTTTATTTAATAATAAGTATATTTTGTAGTCTTTTCTGGATTAAATAAAATTTAATAACTTGTGTAAATAACGACGTATATTCAAATTTGTTTTAAGGGAAAGATATAATTATTTTAGAAAAAAAGGGAGTTATCTCGGTAGTTTCATGATCAAAGTTACCAGTAATCTCTTACATCTTCTTTCTTTTTCCTTGTATAATTAATCTTGTCCGGTATCAAGCCGGTTCTTTGTGCTAATTATCTTGCTTGCTCATAAAGCCGCTCTCAAAGCAACCGTAATATGTTTTTCTATTAAGTCCACTATCCAAAACAATAGTGGAATATCACGGTCGCGTCAAAAACAGGGAGTTTGCATTAGCAGAAGAGAGTTAGCCTTGGGGAGCGCCGTGTGCTTTAAAAAAACCGGCCAAGTGCGAGTCGGACTCACGCACTGAGGGTTCCGTAAACGATACGTAAGTAAACGATACCTTGATGTAACTTACAGCCAACGCCATCTAGTGACAGATTTTCGAACTAATGATAAATTTTTATTTTTATTAATTAAAAAAAAACTACTTGGTAGATTTTGTTCAAACCAATTTTCGTTGGTAGTTTTTATAGTAATGTACATCATATATTTTTTTTAGATTTATCACTCTTTTATTTTAGAAGTTAGAGGGGGGGGGACACAACTTTTTCAACTTTGGAAGCGTCTGTCGCGCAAACGATACACTTCAGAAAAGTATGACGTTAGAAACCTCAATATCATTTTTGAAGAGCTATCCATAGATACCCCACACGTATGGGTATGATGAAAAATTTTTTTTTGAGTTTCAGTTCCATGTATGGGGAACCCTAAAAAATTGTTGCTTTTTTTTTAATTTTGTGTCAAAATCTTAATGCGGTTCACAGAACACATCTACTCACCAAGTTTTATTAGTATAGCTCTCATAGTTTCCGAAAAAAGTGGCTGTGACATACGGACAGACGGACAGACGGACAGACGGACAGACGGACAGACGGACAGACGGACAGACATGACGAATCTATAAGGGTTCCGTTTTTTGCCATTTGGCTACGGAACCCTAAAAACATCTTAGCATCCTCAAATTTAAACTTGTTTTTATTAGTGCCAACTATACAGTCGTAACAATAAAATTGATGCCTGACCCATCGCAGAAAGTTGGCATGGTAAAAATAATATTTGTACTGGCAAATCGCCAAAAGCAAATACAGGTCTCAGAGACTTCAATTGTGGACTTCTACCAGTAACATACAAGTTGACTGCCTATGAGAAGTAGGAATCTTTATTTTGGTTGTCTTTTTATTTTTTGAGGATAATTTTGAAAACTTACTCTTTATCAACTTTTACCTCGGAGAAGGGTGTGCAAACCAATTAACAAGGGAAGTTTTACGGAAGTTAGGCGAAGGTGCCTTTGAAGAACATAATAATTGATCAGATCCGTGATGTTCTGAATAGATACCAAATTAGAAGTACGCGAAATTGTCAAACTTATCTAACAAGAGGGATGAATCGGAACGAAGCAAGATATGTCATGTATACCAAAATAGAAGCTCATGGCGCTGTGTTGTCTCTGCCTACCCCACAGGGAACTGGACATCAGCACCATTACCTTGTTCCGTTAAAACAAATAAGATACTTGTATATCGTTGTTACGCGTACGAAATCGCGTGCAAAAGCCAGAACGTAAATAAAAGAGACGCGTGAAACATTTCCCTCAAAAGCACAATAAAATAAATCGCTGGTCGGTGCGTGAAGTCCGGGGCTTTCCTTATTGTGCTTTTCCAGATTGATTCAGGAGGGTCCCAGATCGGCTTATCGTGGCGTGATCTTTTAACTAACGGCGACTTGGCCAGCCGGCGGTAAACGGCTTCCCAGTACGTTGCTTTGTGTAACTGACTTCTGACTTTTGGTAGTACCCTGTCATAGGGAGTCTTTGCTGTTCTTCTCGAGAATATGTTTGGAAATTGCGACGAATGCTGAATTCCACAGGGTGCTATCGTAACAGAAACTCAATTCCAGAGAAAAGAAATCGCATTGAGAAATCCGTTAAGTTGAATGGGTTAAGGGTAGCGTGGTATAAAAAGCGTGGTTCAGGTCCCAGTTCTTAAGTAATCCCATTGAGCTCTGTCATTGTATGTTCCTTTTGTTTTTCAAAAAGAACAAACAACAGTTTAAGCGCACTGAACTGGATAAACTCACGCATTTATACAGAGATCAGGGTGACATGTGGACCAGTTTGTAGCAATGAGAAGCTACTCACCACTGCAGCTGTTAAGCGTGTACAGACTGATCTCAATGTAAAGTAATTGGTAAATACATTCTGTTTCATTATGAGTAAATGTGTCAATACCAAATTTCATATTAAAGCGCTTCTTCCTTTCATCATTTCAAGTTGACAGGTATACTAGTGACAGGTTCCTAGCCTGTCCTTAAAATACACCTAAATCTATCCTAACTCGCCTCTTACGATATCCTGGGAAAATATGGAGAAATTATTCTAAACCCGTCACCACACAGGTAGCCCAACCAGAACCAGTTCTAACCAGTTCAATCTTGTTCCAGGGGTGGTGTTAGCCTAAGATGGTGTTGGCGCTCGTGGTTGGCATCCTGTGCGTCTGGGGCCGAATGAGCGTCGCCAACCCTGATGCCAAGCGGCTGTACGACGACCTGTTGTCCAACTACAACCGTCTCATCCGCCCCGTCGGGAACAACTCGGACCGGCTCACCGTCAAGATGGGGCTAAGGCTTAGTCAGCTTATCGATGTTGTGAGTACCTTTGAATTTTACTGTTCTTCGCTACCTCTCAAAGATAATGTACATTTGTTCACAGCAACCATAGTATTTACTGGTGTTCTTGGTTTTGTTAGTATATCCTTTGGAGAAGACTGCTTTGTACGAGGATGTAGTCTTAGACAGTTGGACGTTGCAAGAGTAGCACGGATCGTAAGGAGGTAGGGGCTAGGGAGACAACAAGACTACTTTTAAAAACAATTTAAGAAAAACGGGTCAAAGCGTGCAAGGCATACAAGATGAAATAATATTTTGTGTCTGCTTTTTATTTGGGATCTGAGGAAACAGAACTCCAGAATCAGATGATAGTTAACAGTTCAATGTTTCAAAGGTATAACGATCACACGACAAGACAACATAAGTTGTCATTTTTTTGTCAGATAAACCGTGGTGTCACAAGTGAGTAAAAAGCGAAGTGCTTTTGACATTGTGATTAGTCCAGATACTTTTACATTTTTCCAACAAAATATATCAATATTTTTTGTACTATAAAACCTTTACCTCTTGGTTTTTAGTAACAAACGTTGCTTTAGAACAATCTAGTTTTCCGGGTATAAAGCCAGTAAAATTATGTATGGTTTAAACGTGTACAGGTTTTTTGGTTAAGTATTGTAAGTTAAGGCGAAACTTCCAGCTGGGTTAGCACAGCAAGGCGTAAGTCTTGTCACGTGAGATAAACTATATCTGTCACTGTCTAACTAGTTCAGAAAATGACAGGTCTGCCACGAACGCTAGTAGACTTACGCTTATCATGGTAAGACTACTGTAATATTTTGTTATCTCCGTTTAGACAGTGACAGGTATGGTTATTGTGCGAGACTAGACTTGATTCTTACCATGCTTAGGCTGACGAACTGCAAGTTGTGAACGGCAGAGGCTACTTCAGCCGTCGCCACATGTCGATGGCAGCTGTCAACGCATCAGCGGCAGCAGTCAATACGTCGACGGTTTCTGTCAACATGTGGCGATGGCTCGGATGGCTGAAGCAGCCTCTGCCGCGCACAACTTTCAGTACGTCTGTAAGAAGCCTTAACCAGCTGATGCACTAAATTGGAAATGCGACGTAATTTCAAAACTGAAGGTTTCAAAACGAGCAAGTTTACGGAGATCGTTTATCTTGTCTTGCACTTTGCCCTCGGGACATCTTTGTGCATTTTGCTGTGCTTGGTCCATTTGTCTCTGAGCTTCTCTGATAAAATGGATGGCAGCTGTGGCCCCTGATACATGTTTTGAAGTTTGTTTAAAATTAATCGTTTCTGAAATTTGGTTTACTGTGAGCGTAGATAGGACTTTGGTAACGGAATTGTATAGATGCAGGATGTCACTCGGAGCTTGTGCCTACCCTATTTTGAGGCGTATCATTTTCTTGAAATCAGCTTGTAAAAAAAATCCAACACAAAATTCGTCATCTCAGTAAAAACATATAGGTACATAATAATTACGCTCTGATGACACATAATTTAAATACTGAAAACTGGATGTAAAAGCGTGCCTTACTGATAAGATTCAGTTAGTTTTCATTAAAATTTTCATCCTAGAAACTCAAATTTTATTAAACTAACAACCCAAATTAAACCCATTTAAAATGACTTACAATAACTATTTTGCAGTCGTTTTTGATGCATAGTTACATTAGTTATGAAACTGCGCAATCAGCAAACACACTATTTTCGCATTTAATAAATTGATTTGAGTACCTAACCTACTTATTTCAATATGAATAATTCTGGCGATAATAATTATTACAATTGTGAAGCGACGGGCTTGATCCAAACGTAAAATTCACATACGAGTATAAAGCTAATTGATAGCCCACTGCATTACGCTGAAGCTGCAATAGGTTGGCCATGTACCCCGACGAACTGATACGAGTAAAAAACGGACGAGTTCTTGAGTGTAGACTGGCATACTTAGTTTAAGACGTCTTCAGATCCGCTGGAGTGACAATCTTCGGAAGGCAGCCTCGTAAAAGGCCCAGGATCGCGCTCAGTTGCGTACCATGAGACAGACCTTTGTCCAGTGGAGCGTACGCTGACGGTGTCTATAAGCAATACCATGTACGTACGTACATAACAATTTACGCTTTGTTTCCGCTTCTATAATTATTCTCTATTAACACGTACCCACATGACTAAACCCCAATTCCACAAAGGCTCAGCCAATCATGGGTTAACACCTCAAAAAACCACTCGCGCTATTACCAGCCTGATCCCCAATTACTTAGCGAACCCGATTTGAATTTCATTCATAATACTTTCACGTGCGACCCGAATAGTTGGGATAATCTCATATATAACTTAAAGCCCTTCATTAAATCCCGTTTCGCCCGGGCACTTATTAAAAACTTTCAGACTAACGAGATCAAAGTACCTGTTAATTTGGACGCGTTAGTTGCAATGCTAGATTATAGTTTTAATGGCAAAGTTGGGCTTTGATGCAATGCCTTTGTGCAGGCTCCTGTTATTTAATGCAAGTACCTAACTCATAGTTACTTGAGTTTATGGCTACCGTCAAATGGAATAGTTTGTTGCGCTAGCGCTGCGTCTCTTTTAGAAGTATTTTTGGAAAATCTCCATCATAATTTGGTGTCCTTTAGTTTTCTTATCCGGGTTTATTATTATGCTGTGGGTGCCAATTGCCTTGAGCTACTCTCATGCGCATTTTTAATCTCTCTTCGTCACCGATGTTGTCTTAACCCTTAAATTGGCAGTGTACATCATGATGTACATTGTCAAATGTTCTTTTTTTTTATTTTTTTGTAACTAAAATTTTTGACTTAGTTTCCCTGCGAGGAGGCTCGAATTCACGACTTTTTTAATTCTTGCCAATTTAAGGGTTAAGAAAAAAACCTTTTTCTTTCTTTAATTTTTCACTCTTTTCTTTGTCTGTGTGTTTTTAATATCCTTTTCACCGTTGCTATCATCGTTTTTGAAAAAGACTAAGAAATAAAATTAATTTATCTGTTCTTGTTTACACTAACTAAAGACAATATGACTAACAAAAGTGCGTTAAGGCGGTTGGCCACGTTAGCTCATTGAGCATTTGCCGATA
>BHDV01057006.1:84138-96303 GCA_005406045.1 Adoxophyes honmai | reverse complement strand
TTTTTTTTTTTTTTATTATTATTATTATTATTATATTATTATTATTATTACTTACACATTTTTGATAGTTTGATTTCGTTTGTTATTGTCGATATATTTTGTTGCCGCCTCTACGTCGTTAAGAGCTTCATTTAACCCAACGATACATGTAACGATCGTTACCTAAACCGTATGCAATATCGAAATTTACATAAGATATTTTCTATCCTGCCAAACTGAATATAGACTGGATAAGGACTTAATTTATTGGGACAGTAATGAAATCCAATAGTTTCAAACAATACCAAGAATTTACGTATTTGTTTTTCACCATGTAATGTTTCGGTGACGTAAACACATACCTACACCACGCCTGTATTCCGACGAATTTAGCTCACTCTAAAGAATAATTACACAGTACTTAGGTTTATACTTATGCAATTTCATAATACAGGATGTTGCCAGTTTTGGGATATTCCCATTTTAAAGATGTGAGTTCTAAATTAAATAGAGATTATGCTTATCTTTTGTTTATTTCCGCGTTTGAATACAATATTGGTACAATTTCATGTTTGCTTTGTTGAAATTTTCGATTAAACCAAAGATAAGCTGAATTACTTTTAAATTTAGAACTCACATTTTGCGACATTCAAGAAATTTATGGCCTGCATTTTTTTTATTAAAGTGTCTTACATTTTACAGGTTTCAACACAAAAAAGGTGTAAGGTATAATTTATTATTATTATAAAGTACTTAGTGAAATAATCGTTATAACCTGTTTTTTAGCTTTTTTTTAAGCATAACCTAACCTAACCTTCTGTTTTTTCACCAGGTGGGTCCAAATTTAGTAGAAAGTTGAGTTGACATGAAAAAACATTATTGAAAAAGTCTTTAAATTTGGAATATCTCAAAAATTGTGGCAGTTTTACCAAGTTTTTTTTTTAATTGGTTAGTGTGACTTGACCACCCATCTCCCCTTTATTGCCGTCCGACTTACAAGACACCCTGTATAAGCTCCTATGTTCCGCACGCTTATAGACCTCCGGAGGATGAAAGAAGGGGTTGCCACATAATTATAGTAATGTTGCCAAGTCACTAAAATTCCCTATTTTCTACTCACTAGAAGCAATTTTGATTCCCAATCCACCACAAAACTTATTATTATTCACACCTTAATGCCCGGTCAATTAAAAATCGGTCAACGTTTTTTATTATGGCATACATCACGCGTGTATTTCCAAATAAAGGCAGACAGAGCTTGTTTTTAGCATATTTTTTAGGTTTCGAGTTAAAAGGTACAATAGTGACAAATTACTAGCCTGTTGCCTAAAATTGTCGTTGTCGTCTCATATGGGAGCCTCCGACGGAAGAAATTTAATGTGGTGTCGGGATAGATTAACACCTCTCCATTTCTTCCGTGGATGTCGTAAGAGGCGACTAAAATTACGTTTAAGTATGCTTTAGGCGACAAATAGTAAAATTCGCCTAAAATCATGCTAGAAGTAACTGCGAAGCGTGACATAGTCATAATCATGGCTTTGTCTATGTCACGTTTCGTATTATTTTACAGTTCGTACATTTCATCAGATTTGAAGTCATTTTAGTGCCGTCAAAACGCGACTCACGACTGATACGTTACTCTGCCTACCACGTTTGGGAACACAGGCGTGATTGTATGTATGTATGTACAATGCGTTTTTGTCGGAAAGATTGGCAGCCCTGAGCAGCCGGAAGCACGGAGTGGGATTGAAACTTTGTAACGGACTGCCCCGGACGCCCGAGTACCGTCCGCAGCTAAATCAAAGAGAACGCTTGCTTTTAAACGCAAAAAAACATAGCGTCCATTTTTCTGTTGGATACTAGAAAAAAATTAGACAACAGAAATTAAAAGGCCCGAAGACCATAGGCGGCCTTATTGCTACTAAGCGATCTCTCCCAGGCAAGCTTTACTAAAGACTGATGTAAAGATTTATCTTAATTTTTCGCTCTGTATAGCGTAAATGCTATCTTTTATCAACGTGGAACAGACTGGTAAAACAACATCAGAGTAACCGAGTGGCCGTACTCACTAGCGATGCTGGTATTATATTGATAATATTAACTTCAAGGGACAAGAAACCTCTGGCGGTGTTAAATTCTCCACACAAAAAATGCTCCGTTTTACCGTGTGGTGTTGGGTTTAGAGTATCATCTCTTTTTTCGTTGATGTCATAAAAGGCGAGGAAATTATGTTTCAGCATGCTTTAGACGACAGACCTCACACTAGATGCTATGAGGCGTTGATGGACACAAGTATCTACATACATACATACATACATAACCGTCACGCCTTATTCCCTGCGGGGTAGGCAGAGACAACAGAGCGCCATTCGCATCTATTCTGACATACTTCTCTCCCTTCACTCACATTCATCACTCTTGTCATACACGCTCGACGGTTTCGGGTACTCCGAGTACAAGTATCTATATCTTTTATTTCTGTAACTTTCCCTGATTTCATCCACATTTCCTTTTCATCAGTTTTAGATACTTCTAATTTGGAAATACAGATCAGAACATTGGCACAGCCAACCAATAAAAAGAACTAGATATAACATTGTATTATTTCAACACTTTTCTCTGCTGTCCGTACATCCGAAGAGATGAATTGTATTATGAAATCATGTCAACGCACGTTATGCATACAAATGTGGACCGAATAAGGAACGCCCTCTTAAATAAATAAACTAGCCCGTCTCTCTCTCCGAAGTGAATTGAAACATCAGGCTTCAAGGCTGTATTTTATTATTTTCATGTTTCTATTAGCAGAACTATTTCTCGGTTGGTTTTTACTGGAGCTTATTTTTTCACAACATATTTTTTTACGACTTTAATCAACACAGAAACGTGTATTAGTTGTAGCATTTGTTTTTGTCGGCCTGAAGTGATAAGTAGGTATACAGCGAAAATAACATTTGAAAAATTACCTGCTAACAAAAAACGTTTTTAAGGAAATTATCAAAAAAACAAATGCTAATCAAAATTTTAAAAAAAACGTGTCATTAAAGTTGTAACTTTTAAGAGTATTTATAAACATTCATGAACGTTTGAATTCATGCAACGAAATTAAAAAAAATGATGCAGCAAGATAAAATTATTTGCTTTATAATATTGAGTGAGCACATAAAATAGCATGCAATGTGAAATTGAAATACTTACAATAATTTTAGTCAAAACCGCAAATTTCACATTATCTCGACTAAATCCGAAATACCCAATCTAAATTAGGCACCCCTGTCGTCAACATAGCGAGCAGAGAAGAGACGAAAATTTTAAATGTATGCAAATAAATTTTGCGGCGTTGTTCCGACATGCAAGACATGGGCGAGAATGTCGTACCAATGTACGAAAAGTTTAAAATGTTCTGGATAAATATTAGCATCTTCAGAATAATATATTCCGCGTGTTGTCGGGTTTAGAGATATAAATATCTCTATTCATAGATGATGTCGTAAGAGGCGACTAAGGAAATAGGTTAAGGTACATTTTAGGCGATAGGCTAGCAACTTGTCACTATTGTACCTACTTAACTTGAAATGAAAAAATTGGCTACAAAACGTATATTAGTCATGGTTTTGACTATGCAGCGTGTCGTGTGCTCTGCCTAGCGCATTTGGGAATTCACGTGTGATACATTGGCTAATACCTGTGTGTGGCTTTCATATTTTTCGTTCCAATAAAAAAAAACAGATGCAATTCAATAATTAATGATATTTATCACGTACTAAGTAAAGGAAAACATCTTGATGAAACCTGTATACAGCGACAAAGCAACTCAATTTTGTATCTAAAGTTCCCAATATTATAGGAAGTATAGCCCTAGCCT
This sequence comes from Adoxophyes honmai, assembly GCA_005406045.1. Taxonomy (NCBI): domain Eukaryota; kingdom Metazoa; phylum Arthropoda; class Insecta; order Lepidoptera; family Tortricidae; genus Adoxophyes; species Adoxophyes honmai. The sequence goes on along the minus strand of BHDV01057006.1, from coordinate 92,459 downwards.
TCTCATACTGAGAAGAGGCCTCTACTCAGCAGTGTGATGTAGTTAGGCTGGATTGTTATTATAATCAAGCCAATCTTTCTTGCTTTTTACATACTTATGCAAAAAATACCCACAAGGAAAAGTGACTTATTCAAAGACTAAATTCTATTCCCGTTTGATTAAATGCACCCTTCATTTATAACATGCTTTAGGGGCTTTGAACAGCGATCAAAAGATGTTGACAAATAATCAAAGCAATTAAACGACAATACGTTCAAATCCAGAATAAGGAAGCGAGCCGAGCGAACTCGATAACGCGTCCAATCCTTCAATGCCCGCATTCTCAAAACCTACTCAATATGTATGCAAATCCGACAGACACGGACAAATTGTGTTTGCACGCGAGCCGAACGCCTTTCGGCGGTGCTGATGCTGTTACTGAATAGGGCTTCGACACGCTTCCGATTGGTAGAATTTAAAACTGTAGCTACTCCTAGCGCTACCTATCGTCGAGCAGTAAAACTTCCTCCACAAACGTCATCAAATTGTCAAAAGATTCTACATCGCGCTAACGAAGTTTCGAAGATCTGCAATGTCCAACTTTCTCGCTGTGGACTTCGATTCCCATTCATAATATCTGCCTAGTCCTAGAGGGATCTCTGTTATGCTAGACTTACACGCTTGCCGAGACTTGCCAAACCTCCACAAGCTCCAAGCCTTTGCAAGCGCTCTTACCATACAAAAGTCCTTGCAAGCCACTCCAAACAGCCTGTTTACACGCTTGCGTTTGTGGAGGCTTGTGTAGACTTGCCAAGCGTGTAAATGTAGCATTAGAGACGTTTCTACATTGATGACCGACATGGATATTTAAACACAACCTTCCAAGACCTATGTCATGACAACAACGCAGTCTCAACAGACTTACAAGATCTAAAATGTCAACAATAAACGTCACTCTGCACGGGCTTTCCAGCTGACACAACTCCGTCATTCTCCTTCACCTGGACAAAACAGGTCAATATTGACCTTCCTCTGCCTCTTCTCTCCTCTACTCCTCCTTCCAGAGGGGGTAAAAATACATTTTCGAGCCTTCTCAAGGGTCAAGGTACAATGCCACTCAATAAATAGTGACGCGCTGGCGGTATTATTACGCGATTGTAGCAAACTCGTAGCTTGCTCGCGTCGCATCAACTCGCCCGTGAATCGCAAGTGTGGCGGCGCCCTAAAATACTGCCAGAATACAGGATCTAGCGTCTAAGGTAGCCAACCACGGCACGGCCATTATTAAGTGAAAAGGGCACTACTTCAACGGGAGTATAAAATAGGTACAGTCGCGTTCATAAATTTTTGAATTTATGTGCTCTGCCTTCCCCTCATGGGAATACAGGCGTGAGAATATGTATGTATGAGTTCATAAATATATGAGCAGACAAATGCCAAATATGTAAACTTTTGCACCTTATTGTCAATGTCATAAAGGTGTACAGATATTTTTGAACCCTCAGTTTTGCTCATATGTTAATGAACTCGACTGTACCGTGAGAATGATGAATTAAGCTACCTATTTAGAAATCTTTCAAGCTAACTTGCGTCCCCATTTTACCCTATTAAATAACACATTTTTCGAGACTTTCAACCTTAGAACCTTATCTTTATACTTACTGAACTTCCAAAATAGCAAACATTCTAACTTGCACGTTTTACCCCCTTCAAATTTAATATCCTTTCTAAGTGTTGAAAATTTAACGGATAACTCACGTATATTAAATCGAGTTTAGCTCGACAAGTTTCATGTTGTTGTTTGTGGCATGTCGCGCGAAGAGAGCGGCGGCACGCAGTTCGCGTTTGGCAGCAGCAGCTGCCGCTGCTCCTAGATGAAGGGCTACGAATTAGTCCGAAACATGTCGAGCTAAACTCGATTTAATATACGTGAGTTATCCGTCAAATTTTCAACATGAGTGAGTCTCACGGCAGTTTAATGTTTAATATCCTTTCTAAGTGTTATAGTACTCACCTACGTTATAAAAGGCACCTCTGTTAAAAAAAAAACAAGTTTCTAACTCTAATAGTTTAAACCTATTTATGTATGATCATAAATTCTGTATAAAATAGAGTAATAATTTTATTACATCAGTGGCCATAAGTTTTACACAACTTGTTTTCTTCATGCACTTATCTACTCGTTCGTACTCCTAAAACACAAAGCGCAAACCATAATTTTAACAAGAACCTCTGTACCTTATGTTCTGAACAGCTTTCTAGAATATTCAACTCGATCATCTTTTTAATTTTTCGAGTAACTTCAAAGTTAATTAACAATAAAAGAATTATTTTATGCAACGTTTGCAATGCTCATTGATATTTTTCCGCTTTGAGAGCGAACGGATGAAAGCAAAGTAAAAACTCTGAAACGAAAGCTAAACAGAAGTTTATTTCTATTTAAGGCAAGTAAGGTAAATGTACCAATGCTCGACACCTCAACGCCCAACAGATGACACCCATCTGTCACCAGTCTTACTATGACATAAGGTTGCAAGTGCCATGTATTGGGTCAGTGTCGAGTACAGGGACGTTTACCTCATTATATGTAAACGCGAGTACAGCATCTTTTTTAATAGGTCTCATAGGTAGTCGTAAAAAAAGCCATTTGTCACTGAATGAATGAATGATCCGACCGATTTCGGCCATGGCAACCACTTTGAGGACTCCTATTCCGATTGGCGCTCGTGCACCCTGAGATGGCTTATATAGCCTATCTTGGCTGCAAACTTACGTTGACATCGCTGGCATGTGAGCACGCCGCCAACATAGTTATAGAAAATGGCAGCAGGTGGCCGTGCCTTTAACTCTGCGCGCTTATCATCGAGGTCAATTAGCCGCCGACCTTCGAACTCGCGAACTTGCTTCAGCACCAACTTGCGCCATTCGGGCCGCTGTGCTGCCAAATGTTCCCATCGAGAAGGCTCTATGCGACACCTTTTCATGTGCCGCATTTGGACATCTTTATACCGGAGGAACTGACCGCCATGTTTCCGCTTACCCTCCTCCAGCTTCGAATAAAAGATGCGCTTTGCCACCCTGTCTTCTGCCATACGTGATACATGGCCGCACCACCGAAGCTGTCGACGCATTTGTCACTATTATACCTGCTAACTCAAAACCTGAAAAATTACCTCGGAGTGTCCACAAAACGTGAAATAGTCATTATTTTGCCTATGTAGCGTTTCGTGCGCTCTGCCTACCCCACTAGGGTATACAGCATGATTAGGGGTACGTAAATTTCGTTTTTATATAAAAGCGAAATTTGAAAATTAAATATTTTCGTACTTTATCACACGACAACACGAAATTCAATACTCTCAAGTACAGTGTTTGGTGTCTGACTCTGCAAATCATATGGGTGCATGTTTCAACTTGCTAAAAATACTACTAGATGACCATGCATTGCACTTTCAGTGCTGGGCGCACAAAGTGAGTCTTGATGCCGAGCAGTCCTTTAGTGTCTACAACATTGTGGTAACTGATCGCAGGTAAACAATGACAGATGAAAATGTAAAAATTAGAACAATGCTAGCCTTTAATTGACTTTTTAACATTTTTTGCGAAATAGATGCGAAATTTTCTATTTTGAGTTTTTTTTAATGCGAAATCACGATTTTTTATTTGCGAAATTTACGTACCCCTAAGCATGATGTATGGGTGTGTATGTGTAACAGCTTAGTAGTTTCAAAAACACTTGGCGCGGTGCGCTAGCCGCTCTCTTCGCACCTCCCGGCCCCGCCGCTCACCGCCAATTTGGTCTACATTTTGTTCACGCAGGTACAGTCAAGGAAACTGATACTTGTGCCACTTTGAACCTTTTCACAATGAATTTCCTATTGCCTTGATTAGTAGTTAGTATGGTATGTCACCGTGACATTTCTTGTGAAAGGGTCCAAAGTGGTAGTTATCAAATTCTTTGACTGTACCGACTGTACACTTCCTGGAGCTTTTTAACGTGCGTCGACTTGTAAGGCCCTTGACGTGTATTTTTTATTAAAGTCGACACTTCGTAATACCCCCGTAATAAGGAGTGACGCAATCTAATGAAAGCTGGAAGAAATTATAAAAATACTGATATTATTCCGTGGAACGTGACCGGCGAAGGAAAATTATGTAATTAAGGATTTACTTAGTATCGCTTTAGTTATTGTAATTAACACTCTTGGCTACTTTCGTCGGACACTTTTCTATAAAAATAGCAGAATTCTATGAGAAAAACTTAAGGGTTTAAAATAATACTTCTCCATTTCTTCAGTGGATGTGGTAAGAAGCGACTAAGGAAATAGGGATACATTTTAGGCAACAGGCTGGCAGCCAGTCCCTGTTAAAAGTGTTAAAACCTAAAAATTATCCTAAAAGTTTGATTTGATTGATTGATTTTTTTGATTTATTTATTTCCTCTTGAAAATTACATTGTATCCAAATTATATGTCAAACACAAGGAATTCACAAAAAGATCGTCAAATGGTAAAGAATAGTTAATAACTAAGTAATAAATACAATAACAAAGTAATGTCAAGCAATAATGTAAATAATGTCAAGATCACGAATTTCAAAATAAAATCAAATCACAAAATGTGAAAAATGTCATAATCAAGAAATAAACGTTAAAGGTAAAATGTCAAAAGGTAAATAAAAATAGTAATAAAATCTAAAAGCAATTCACAAAAAGATCGTCGAAGTGTAAATAATAATGATAATGAATAATAAATAATGAAACTAAGATTACTAAATAATAACAATTCAAACACTGATGTCAAATTATAGTTACTGTAAGTAATCTTTTAAAGTGGCCACGAAACGTGAAACACTTAGTCATGGTTTTGTCTACGAAGCGTTTCATGTGCTAGCTTACCAAAATTACCAACAGTTGAAACACCTTTATCTATCTATACTATTATAATAAAGCTGAAGAGTTTGTTTGTTCGTTTGTTTGAACGCGCTAATCTCAGGAACTACTGGTGCGAATTGAAAAATTATTTTTGTGTTGAATAGACCATTTATCGAGGAAGGCTTTGGCTATATAACATCACGCTGCGGCTAATAGGAGCGAAGAAACACTGGAAATGTGGGAAAACGGGGAAAATTTGTCACTATTCCACGCGGACGGATTCGCGGGCACAGCTAGTTGCTTATATTGATAGTGCTGGTGATTCTGTATTCCCAATTGCTGTAGATAGAGCACACAAAACGCTACATAATTAAAACCATTTTAAGTTTCGTAGCCGCTTCCGGCATATTTTGTAGGTTTTAATAGACCTCACAGTGAGTAACTCACTAGTTTTACATACATACATACAATATAACCGTCACGCCTTATTCCCTGCGGGGTGGGCAGAGACAACAGAGCGCCATTCGCATCTATTCTGACATACTTCTCTCGCTTCACTACATTCATCACTCTCGTCATACACGCTCGACGGTTTCGGGTAGGTACTCCTAATTTGAGCTTTATTTAGCACATCACTAGTTTTATGTTTAAAGTACCTACCACGAATCAATTCAAGGTCCAATTTACAATGCAAACTGGACACTAAGTACTTAAATCGGCCAGACAGCCAAATATAAATCAATTTCGGAATTGGACCGACATAAAACCCTCCAAAAATGAGTGACAAATCCGATTGTAATCAGCCACAGCCCAATCCAATCTTTTCATCCAACAGGATTTAATATTTTATTTTTTCCATCCCTATACTTTAATTCGTTACTTAAACAGTCTAAACTTAACTTACCTACTCAAATAATGTCCACTCTTGCATTTTCAGAAAGTGCACCCGTGTGGTGTCAGGTTGAAAATAACATCTCTCCATTTCTTCCGCGGATCTCGTAAGAGACGACTAAGGAAATAGGTTAAGGAAGGTATATTTTGGGCGACAGGCTTACATAATACTTACATAACGTCACGCCTCTTTCCCACAGGGGTAGGCAGAGACTAGGTACTTTGTTCCACTCGCTACGATCCTGACATACCTCTTTTGCTGGATACGTGATATATGTATTGTTACGGTTCATTGCGTTGGGTCGTGGCCATGTCGTGGCGCATCAACAAGTGACGGAAATCCCTAGCGCGTCGTTTAAAAAATAAACAATAAAATTGACGTACGATTGAGCGCGAATACGGAGATTTCAATTTAAGTTTAACAAAGTTTTATGTGAGTAAACCATTCTTATTAAATAGTATGTATACTTCACTTACTGACAATGAGTCCCCTCATTTTGAAACGGTTGACAATACTTATTCCTTTATTACATTTGGAACTAGTACATTTCGGGCGGAGGCAGCGCAGAAATTTCAGCCTCATCAAATATTTAGACTAATTGCACTGCAGTCCCCTCTTTCCTTAATTAGCCAGTTATAATACTTGCTTACTTGGTACTTGCTTGATATTCTAGTCATAAATAATGTATTATTATTTCGTTTTGATATTCCAGAGCCCCATGTTCTAATTGAAAGCTTTTAACAACACGGATTTTGATATCATAAGACGAATGGTTTGGATTAAGAATACTAAGAACCTTTCCATTTATCCGTGCCACTAGTGAAATAAGTTTAAGTATTCATTAGGCTACAGTCATGCTAGCAACCTATCACTTTTATATGTCTTTCCCGTTTGGGAATACTTGATTAATGTGTTATGTTAAGTTTAGTAGGTATGTTTGTTAGTAAGTGGGTAATTTTATAAAATGTTGTCTATTCCTATTTTTTCTCTATTTTGCAATGACATTTGGTTTTTCATGGGCCCTTTCGACACAAGTTGACAAAAAATTGTTCCCAAATTTTTATACAAATTTTATGACTCCGTTCCTGACCATCGTAAATAAAAGTATATGAAAAATAAACCAAATTAATGAAAAAAAAACTATCGTTTTCAATTGCATTCTTAATTCAGACTGGCTATTTTTTTAATTAATAAAAAAAAAGATACAACTTTTTACAATATAACCCGAACTAAGCACACCTATATGTATTTTAAAGTGTTCTTTACTCTACTAAATCCTTTTACTTAGGCTTACATTTTCAACACAAAGTACTTTGTAAACAACAAAACGAGCTCCCACATGACAAAAGCACATGTTTCGTGGAACAATTTTTACTCAAAACTTGGAACATAAGTCAGTACGTGATCCGCACACAGCGAGTAGTACTAAACGAGCTACTGGAAAATACACATTTGTTTGAAAGCCTTAAGTTTTAAGTCAGCAAAATTAAAAGTTATAAATTAAGAAATGAGCTCGTTTCCAAAGCTATTCTTATGACATACTGTTTCTTTTAGTATAAAACGACTAATTAGGACCGATTTATCAAGTCACTCTCACCAGGTTTTTCATTTGAAAATTTACTTCGTGAGTAAGACTAAGCGCGCACTACGACTTTTTGTCGTGCGACACGATTTTAAAATAGCGCTGTCCATACTGATTTTTTCATCATAGTGCGCGCGATGACATATAAACCCTTACGTTGCATTTCTGCGACAAAATTGTCACGCGACAAAAAGTCGTAGTGCGCGCTTAGCCTAAAGAGAGACTTATTCCAATACTATCTTTTTATTATTGGTTTCGGTTTTTTATTCGTGGTGTCGGATTTAGAATAACACCAATCCGTTTCTTCCATGGATATCGTAAGAGGCGACTAAGGAAATAGGTTATGGTAGGCTTTAGGCGACAGGCTAACAACCTGTCACTATTACCTCTTCCATGACCTAAATCTATGGTAGAAGTATCTGCGAAGCATGAAATAGTCACGATTTTGTCTGTGTACGTGTGCTTTGCCTACCCAAGACGGGAATATAGACATGATTGTATGTAGGTATGTAAATTTTATTCCCGTTTTGTTGAATCGGCTTACTCTTAATTTAACTGCAAGCCATCTCTAACTTCTCATCTGTGTTCAGCGGCGCCGCAGCCTCCAAATTGAGGATATTAACCCACTAATGCCTGTTATCGCACTCAAGTGGAATACAAATACTTATCCGGGGAAAGTTTCATGCGTGACGATTTATAGCTTGTAGGAACTGACATACAGGCGGAGCGATTACAATTTTCGTCTCGTCTATATCCCAGAGACTGGCTGTAAGAGATATTTATATATATTTTCTTTTCTTTCAATGAAGTGCTTACTTACTTACTTTGGGTCGATTTAGCCAAACGAAAACTAACCTGATGCCTACAAATTTTTTAGTGTGTTAAAAAAACATCTTATCAAAATTACGGGAGACCAGAGAGAGGGCTGGCGCGTTCCGTGGGCAACGAATTGGCGTCGTCATTCAGAGAGGGAACGCCGCCAGCCTCTTGGGCAC
>BHDV01057006.1:62348-84032 GCA_005406045.1 Adoxophyes honmai | reverse complement strand
TAAGAAAAGGTATTCTGGGCCGAGACCTCCGTATTTTGTGCTTTTTAGTTTTTCGGCCGCTTCAGCTGCCGCTCCTGGTTTAGTTAGTATATTTGTTTAGTTTAGTTCTTGTTTTGTCATTCTGTATCTTGTTTTTTGTAATTGAGAGTTCAATAAAGAGTTCAGAATTGTTTCATAAAAAAAATTGTCTTGGGTTAAGTCACACTTACCCGCTTTTTGCATATGAATTTTTTTTTTATTCGCTAGTAAGGTGTGTGTTGTCTTATCCTCGTTTTGATAAATCATCCTCTAATGATAGCGACTGTTAGGGTTGGTTTTATGGTTCATAGTGTACACCGATGTTAGAACATTTCTAATTTAAATAATTTCATCCATAGAGCCTGAGCATAAAGGCATTCGTACCGAATTCATTCCTTGGTTTATTTTAGCCATTTTTAGGGTTCCGTACCTCAAAAGGAAAAAACGGAACCCTTATAGGATCACTTTGTTGTCCGTCTGTCCGTCCGTCCGTCCGTCCGTCCGCCCGTCCGTCTGTCAAGACCCTTTTTCTCAGGAACGCGTGGAGGTATGAAACTGAAATTTATACCAATTACTCAAGTCTACTGTCCCTTGAAGCTGTGAAAAAATCAAACTTCTAAGCCAACGCAATCAAAAGATACAGCCGTTTATGCCGCAAATTTTCGACACTTGCAAGGGAATCAAAACCTACAGGGTGCTTCCCGTGAACTCAGAATCTTGAAATTTGGTACGAAGCAACGTCTTATAGCATAGATAAAGAAAAAATTACGAAAATCATAAATTTTTAGTTACATCACATAATATTTTTTTTTTAATAATTTTAAAGTTACTACCCATTTCCTCATAAACGCGTAGAGGTATTAAATTGAAATTCATACCAAATACTCAGGTCTATAATACCTTTAAGCTGTAACAAAATCAAACTTCTATGTCAACGCAATCAAAAGAAACAGCAATTTAAGCTGCATATTTTGAAACTCGCAAGTACTCGCAAGGGAATCAAAACCTAAAGGGTACTTCCAGTCGACCTAGAATCTTGAAATTTGGCATGAAGCAACGTTTTATAGCACACCATAAAGGAAAAATTCCGAAAACCTTAAATTTTTAGTTACATTACAAAATATATATTTTTTAATAAATATAAACTTACTAGCTTTCCGCCCGCGGCTCCGCCCGCGTGGAACTCGATTATATTGCGGTATAAAGCACAACTATAAGAAAACTTCTCGTTTCAAACGATCATTGTCATCGATCTATCATCTATCGATCGGTTATCGATTGATATCGATCTATCATCGATCGATATCGATCTATCAAGCAAACTATATTTTTGTTTTCCCTCGGGAATATCAATTTTTTCCGGGATAAAATGTAGCCTATGTCACTCTCCGTGCCCTAAACTATCTCTACCTAAAAAATCACGTCAATCCATCTCTCCGTTTAGCCGTGAAAGACGGACAAACAAACAAACAAACACACTTTCACATTTATATATTGGTAAGGATTACTCGATTGTCGTAATGAACGAACTTTGTAAACCTTGCAGGTTTGTACGGAACCCTCGGTGCGCGAGTTCGACTCGCACTTGGCCGGTTTTTTTAGATATTACACAACCTAAACTTTTAGCACATTTACTAACACGTCTTTAAAAATACATGGCTGTATGTAAATTAACTTAAAAGTGATACGCCACTGCGTAACTTACAACGTTTTTTCATCTTCCAGAAAAATCTTGTAAAAAAAAAACACTTACGCGGTTTTTACAAACTGCTCATACGCTGGTTTGAACTTGACGACGTAGTCATCGACGCTCACTGTAAATACTACGGTGGGTCGCACATATTTATATCGAACTAGATGACTCAAGTGTATGAACTTTGCGTGCCAAAAAGGAGCCAAAAGGGAGAGCAATGCTCCTCCTTTGACGCGATTTAATTTGCTTTTATAACACTTAAATTTGGTTTAACTGCCTAGAGACAGGATAACTTGAATAAGGCGGCATCATCTTTGAATGGGTTTCACTCGGACTATCAATTCCCATCACTAAAGCGCTCATCAGCGCGAGTGAAAAAGTGACACGCTTGGTTTTCATACAAATGCAGCAACTCGTGGTATCTGGTTCAATTTAAGTCTGTGGTGGGTCGGGAATCAATTGATTCGATAATACGTTTCAGTGACTGTCCATTGACTATTATTACGACTGTCCCTCGTAACCAGTAATTATGTCCCCACTAGAGACACCCTCGCGGCCAACAACAGAAGTTCTAAACTCTGATTAATAAATGGGATCGCATTACTCGTAGCCGTACTCTTAATAAAGATTTAACTTATTTCTCGGTTGCTATTAGCCGCTGTTACATTGTTGAACTGGCAGCTTCTTTTTGAGATTTTTGTACAGGATAGCTGAGAATTTGAACGCAAAAACTAAGTACAGTCGGGTAAGAAATTGGTCGACACCCACAAGATCGATGTTCATTTGAACCTCATGAAACATATTCTCACGCCTGGATTGCAGAGCACATGAATCCAAAAATCCAGTGCCACGTTAAGCAATTTCAGGGTAATCAGATGGTTGAACGTGATATTGCAGTGACAGGTTGCTAGCCCATCGCCCACAATACACTAACCCTTTTCCAGAGTCGACTCTTACGACACCCACGGGAAGAATGGGGCACGTCACCAGATCGATATCGCTTTGCCATAAAATCACGACAGTGACAATAGCTCCCTTATCATTATTGTATTTATGTCACGTGATGTGTCATGTCAACCTTGTTAATTTGATTTCACATAAACTTTTGTCAAAAGTGGTAGACCACTTTCTTGGCCAACTGTACGTGCAAGAGGTAGTTTCTGGGTAACAAGAAATAGATGCTAGCTGGTTTCTCTTTTGCCAGCTCAGCACTACCACCATAAGTTTACAACACATAGGTTCGTCACATCCCCATTTCCTTCACATTCTTATTTCGTCAAAATTCCAATTTCGTCGAAACTGGTACATTTACGATCACTTCATAACCCATCTTTTTGATCAGGTTGCCAGGTAGTTAAATAATGAGTATCATTATTGATATATTTATTTTGATATGCACAGTACGAGTACATAAATAAAAATCAATCAGGGACAATAATTATGAAGTTACAGGTTGCCCCTAAATGCACCAACAAAAGCACGCGACATGTTTAGGGACATTAAGTTTGTTTATTGAATTATAATAGGGTAAAAGACTAAAAAGAACTATTTAGTCCCTCAAATAGATTATCAACAAATATGAAACACGCACTTTTATTTTATTTGACGAACAAAAAACTACGATAACACAACCTTTACCTAGGAGTGAAGTCACAAGACTCCACTTTGGAAATTTGATACTCTATCTTTGTTGATGTTTATTAGTTATTGAAAAATCCAAAAACCAGGACAGGTAGGTATCTCATATTTTTCCGTAATCTAACTACCTAATGCATGATTTCCACCAAACAGCCGGAATCGGAAAGAATTTTATGGTCTTTAAACGATACTGAACCTTACGGTCACTGTGTTTAGGTCTACATTGCCAAGCAGGGTACAAAAGCGAAGCGACGTACAGTTTTCCCAAGAAAATAAGTCCGATCGGCTGTTAACGTCTGCGTCGAGAAGGACAGAACGATATCCGAGAGTAGCCGAACGTTTTAAGAGTCAGGACTCCCATACTAGCCAATGGAATTAGTTTGCATGGCTGATCATTACCAACATGCACGCAAAAGAGCTGTCGTCCGCTTTTTAATGAAGTCATAATAAATACTTTTAACTGGCACGACGTGTAACGAGAGCAAAAAATTACGTGAGCTGAACTGATGAACAAGATAGCACCCGACACATCGTACAGGCGGCTGTCATGTTGACGTGACATCTACCAATCAATAACCAAAAACAACGCAAGAGTTTAGCGCGCCAAAGTCTCTTTTATCATTACATATTATTATTTTGGTAATACTGTAAGCTAAGTAAAACCGTTTAATAATAAACTGTACTGACGTTTTGTTTTAGTATGATGGTCTGCCATGCAAAGTCCATAGAAAAGGTTTTTTGTTCCTAGTTACGCGAGCCTGGACATATGTCACGAGTCATCTGTCTGTGACATCAATCAATAACCAATCAAAACTCGAGTGTTAAAAATCTTTTTTATCATTGGTAGATCGAAGTTTCCCGCGTCACAAAACTCGTCTACCGCGCAGGTATGTCCAGAGGTATTCTTAGTTCGGTAATACTGTACGTCACCCGCGACCACGGAATACAAAAATAAGGTAATGTAGACTTAAGAGGGCGCAAACATTTTTTACGAACGTAATATAAGATCAGGTGGGGGAAGAGAAATTCAGGGGCAGGGCAGGGGTAAGAGGCACCACAGACCATAACTCGTCGAGTTATGAGTGATTATGGTCTGTAGAGCCCTCTTATCCCTGCGTTTCTCTTCCCCCACCTGACCTTAGTGGTTTTGGATCAATGTTTAAAAAATCGTGAAAAATAAATTAACTTATATTTAGCCATGAAAAAAATATGGTTAGACTAAACATATTCTGTAAACTTACAATAAAATTGTTTCATTTGTAATTACATTAAAATCAATGAGAAAAAAAATAAAGTAATGGTTCAACTTTCAAATTATGTAAAATGATATTTGAATAATAAAAACCAATAATTTGATTCATGTTACACCGTTATTCCCCAGTAAACTATATTGTCTATCAGATAATAACAAGTTTATATAGTTTATGGTAAATTTTAATGGAAAATTTTCAAGTGAAAGGCAGCTCTGACGCGTATTTTTGTGAAAACCCTTCAACAAATTGGCTAAGTAAAAGAAATCTGTGATGCTAATAAAATATTTTTTACCGTTAATCCCTAGAAAAAGAGTTTATTTATATGTTACAGTAGTTTTTCTTTAAAAACTTAAGGATTTATAGCTTTCTAAAGCATTTGAAAAACATCAAAATCACCGAATTTTGTTTGCACGCTCTTAAACACAGTGACCGTAAGGTTCAGTAACGTTTAAAGACCATAAAATTCTTTCCGATTCCGGCCATTTGGTGGAAATCATGCATAACGGTCTAATTAGAATGTCATATATTCAACCCTGTCGGCACCCCCATCATTTAGTGTGTCTCCGGTTTCACAATCTCCTCGACTTCTATACAAAAGAGGGTTCCAGCTGGTGTAAATATCTCGATCTCTCGCAGCAGCTGGCCGTAGTCCCGGCTTGTTGCCCACACATGTTCCAACTTGTTGTAGTTCACCTCAAACGTGTAATGGCCCTGGGAATAGACAGATGTTAACGTCTAAATACGTCCCACTGCTGGACCCAGGCCTCCTTTCAGTCTGACAGGGCTTGCATCACCGAAATACCTTGCCTATTCCTTCATAGAATAGGTCGTGGTAAATAACAAATTCGATTTCGCACATGAACTTGAAAAATTGAGAGGTTCGAGGCTTGGATTCGAACCTACGACCCTCTTGGTGAGAGGCCCAGAGCGTCTAGTGTGTTCATTTCGATGGAGCAGTCGTTAACGAATTCGTTTGCGAGTTATCGCAAAATTGTATGGAAACCGAGACAGCGCCGCCAGCGGAACGTTTGCACAACCGCCACGGTCGACAAGTCTCCATACATTCCGCGACAACTCGCAAATGAATTCGTTAACGACTGCACCATCGAATTGAACGCACTAGACATACGGGTCAAACCGGGGATAACACGGCTTTGACTTATCCATTTTTTAGCGTGGCTTTTAACACTCCAGGTAAACATGTCAGCCTTATTATTTACGAGGTATAGGTTATTTACGAGACCTCTGTATAACGAAAGGCGTTAATATACAGGTGTTTACGAATAGAGCCAGAAGACGAATCTCATAAAAAGGCACAAGGTGTTTCAATACTTGATTACGTCGTGATAACTTTTCTACATTCACAAAATGTTCCAGAAAAGTATTGGATGATTCAATACGATCTTAGATTTACTGTACAGTTACAAAAGTCTCGGCCCTAGATGAGTTTTTATATCATTAGGGTACAGACCTTAGGCCTTGGTGCCCCAGCGTCCACAACATTATAAAAGAGATCTACAAGAGTCTGGCGGACACGACTGGAGACCGACGAGCTGCTACCTCTCTCGCTCAACCAACACATTGCGATACAGCGAGGAAACGTTGGCAATGTTTGGCATTTTCGGGGCCACACCTCGGGGTGCCCTTTTCTAACGATCAGTTTTTAGGTGTGTAGTTTTTTTTTAGTTTTATACTTACTTGGCTCTACAACTTCGATGTCGAAATGTGATGTGTAAGTCCCTAAATAATGCAATTAAGATCCAAAATATAAATAGAGTGCCATTACATACCGCATGGAATCTAGTTAATAAAGTGTAACACGTTTAACGATTTAGGGCCCGCGCTCTCGATCTGACAATCAACACTTGACATCGAGGCAGCGCTGTGTGGAAGCCACCCCGACGCTGCGCAGGCGAGACGCTGACGTTCGAAAGACGCCACTAATGCCTTGATCACACGTACCGAGTAGAGTGGCGAGAGAGTGTTCTCGGCCGAGTACTCGGTTCGTGTGTACTATTGCCTTCATACTACACACGAACCGAGTACTCGGCCGAGAACACTCTCTCGCCACTCTACTCGGTACGTGTAATCAAGGCATAAGACCTCTTTTCCACGGACGGTTTTTAGCCGTAAAAAACTACGGCTAATTAACCGTGTGTAGACACGGTCGTCAGTGTTGTATGGATCACTATGGACGCTTGTTGACGGACACGGCAGAACTACGGCCCGGCGCCGTCAACAAGCGTCCATAGTGATCCATAGAACACTGACGACCGTGTCTACACACGGTTAACTAACCGTAGTTTTTACGGCTAAAAACCGTCCGTGGAAAAGAAGCCTAACGTTGCGGCGCCGTAATTTAAACGTTGCGTCGGCGCTGCGCGGGCGTTTAGGCCGGCCACATACATACGGAATTCCGTTTCGGAATCTCGATTCGGAAAACCGTTTCGGAATCCCGAAGATACGTCACACACATACGTTTTTTTTCATTCGGAATACAGCGCTCAGTTGAACGACGCTACGACTCGAGTTCAGACGTTTGGCATATGGACGAGACTATGGATAGTTATGTGTTGCCATGACGATCAACAAAATAATCTCTACTACAAGGAACATCATCAATACATACATACATAGATACAATCACGTCTGTATTCTCAAATGGGGTAGGCATGTGGTCACACGAAACGTGACATAGACATAATCATTATTATGACTATATCACGCTTCGCAGCCACTTCTAGCATAGTTTTAGGTTTGTAAAGATGGAAGAAGTAGAATAGTGTCAGGTTGCTAGCCTGTCGCCTAAACAGTTTTGCCTTAGTTTTTTTAAAGCGCTAGATCAAGAGCAAAAAGTCGCCAGATTTAGATGAATTTCGATCTAAAAAAAACACCAAATTCCACTAAATATATTGGATTGAAATATCAGACTAAATAAACCTTTATTTTAATAAAACATTAACTAACGACGTCTAGAGATATCCCGCCGGGTCATAGAGTAAACATAGAATGTTACGAATTTGTAGAACTGTAGGGGATTTCGCTCTCAAAAATGAGTTGCTGGGTTCTACATATCTCGAAAAACCACCAAAAACCACAAAAATAAAAAAACCGCTAAACGCAAAAATAAAACCACTAAAAGTCTAGAAAAAACGCTTGTTTTGTTGGAAAAATCACCAAAGTGGCAACACTGCTGACGTTCCGTTCGGAATTCCGAACGGAAAACTTCCGTCTGTATGTGGCTGGTGCATAGGTTTGTATGGATTGACTGCGTTCGATTTTCGGACTCGAGATTCCAAAACGGAATTTTTCCGAATGTATGTGGCCGGCCGTACGGAATCCCGAATCGGAATCAATTCCATACGTAAAACTTCCGTCTGTATATGCCTGTTCCATAGATTTTGTATGAATTGACTGCGTTCGATTTTCCGATTCGAGATTCCGAACGGAAAATATAAGTACGTGACCGCCTTACGAGACGAAGATGCTCGAAAGACGCTATTCGCTGGGTGCGCGATCGAAACGCCGACTAGCGGTTACATTTACGGCGGATTTTTGGCAGACTGTAATTACAATTGGAAAGTAAATGAGCATACAATAAATAAATAATAATAAATAAATAAATATCACTGGACAATTCTTACACCAATCACCTAGTCCCAAAGTAGGCAATTTAATGCCTGTGTTATGGGTACTAGACAACCGATAAACTTACTTATACAGGGTTACTGGTAACTCGACGTATTCTTGGTAGAACTTGATCTGATGATCGCGGAATTGTATGGAGATAATTATGTGTGTTGCCGCGCAGTTGTGCAAACGTTCCGCTGGCTGCGCTGTCTCAGTTTCCATACTATTTTGTGATGACTTGCAAACGAAATCGTTCATTTAAGGCAGTTTTGTGAAAAGTTCTTAAAGATTATTATGGACTATGATACCTTTTCAGAAAGCTGATGAAACGTAGATGTTTTTCTAACAATTTGTACACTTGATGTCATATTATTTTTTTCGACTAGAGCAATAGTTTAGTAACAACAACCACAGATTTAATAAAACATAAAAAATGTTTTCGCTGATTTGGAAGACTTATTTGTTTTGTTAGGGTTTTTGTACTTGTTTTAATTTGACAATAGTTTAATAATTCAAAAATAAATAAAAAAATACCGCAACAGACGACCAAATTGAAAAAAAAAGTTTTAATGTAAAATTTTGGGAAATTCAAAAAAAAAATCTTAAAAAATCGATAACTCAAGAACCGTTAATTTTCGGCCATACATATGATGGTTTAAAAATATTGCATTTTAGCTCCTCTATCAAGTCCTACCAAGAATGCGTCGTATTCATCATACAAACATCTGCCCCGACCGGGGATCGAACCCAGGACCTTAAGCTTCACAGTCAGGTTCTCTAACCGCTGGGCTATCCGGCCGTCGACAATACATTGGCACACATGTTAAATAGATTTATTGTAAATGTTGTACCAATGTTGTAACGTACCTTCTGCAAATTATTGTTTTTTTTTATTCGTTGTTTTCGTTTCCAACTTGCTTGTGGAAGTTTTAAGAATTTGTGAGCACTATTTTTACCATTGTGTTTAAATTCAGGTACGCAACAGCTTTCACGACACAATGTTTAATACGAAAATTCCTATAGTAAATAAAACTAAAATGACAGTTCGTCCGCCAAAATATTTTTTTGACCATGTCGCGTGCTACGATCGATTCCAGGTGCCCCCACCTCCTACTTTGCACCTAGCGAATATGGCCCTTAGAAAACCGTTTTTGACGTGACAACGTCTTATAATTCGATAGAGCCGCGTGCATGGACAAAAAAAGATGACGTAATTTGCCGTTACCTCAATGACAATCGATGAGTTCGATTTTAGGCGTCCCATTCCCAGCAAACCAATTACGTTGCAGAAAGTTTATCAGAATTTCAACTTCAATTGTCAGCCTTCGATAGCTCAGATGGTTTAGCGGTGTCTCGAAAGTCAAGAGGTCGCAGGTTCAAATCCGGTTCGAAAGATTTCTTTTTGTATTTTATTTTTTAATGCAATGCTATAAAATATGTTAATTATATTATAATATTGAATGAATATACTGTAGTAATTCATTAAAAATAAAATGGAAGCATTCCATCAGTATTTACTTATGACGTACGGTAAGTAAGATGTCGAATCGTATAGGGCATAAGGTAGGCTAGGCCTAGGTTGTGTGAGTTCACGGGTTTGCCGCTAGATGGCGTTGAAATTAATTTAAAATAATTGGTATGCGAGCTAAAATGATTTTTTTAAAAGAAAAAGTACAAAAAGCTACCTCTAAATTGCGACGACACGTTTGAATATACTGTAGTAATTGATTAATTTTAATTAAGACGTTGTCACGTTCAACTATCGTCAGTAAACCGACTCTACAGACCCGTCCAGTTTTTTTTTAATTAATATGAGTTTGGCAGCGTTTGTAGTAATAAGTTACCTTAGGAACTCTGCAAGTTTTCTTGTTGAACACGATGCCACTGGCTTGTATCATAGTAGCTATGAGCTGTGAGTGGCAGCTCAAATTCTTGACGTTAAAGGTAATCTTACGTTTCCCATCTTCACGGTAGTACTCTTTGAGGTCGATCTGAATACGGACAAAACGTGCAGATTGTACGGTTTATCCATTTGATGTCTACTCACCGCAGTAAGGTAAATGTACCAATGCTCGACGCCTCAACGCCCAGAAGATGACACCCATCTGTTAACTGTCTTACTATGACATAAAGTTGCAAGTGCCATGTATTGGGTCAGTGTCGAGCACAGGGACGTTTACCTTACGTTGTCCCAATAAACGTGCCTACTAAAGTTCTCCTTTGTTAATGCAATGTCACATGTCACTATAACATTAACTGTAAGGCTAAGCGCGCACTACGACTTTTTGTCGCGCGACACGATTTTAAAATAGCGCTGTCCATACTGATTTTTTCATCATAGTGCGCGCATTGACATGTAAACCCATACGTTGCATTTCTGCGACAAAATTATCGCGCGACAAAAAGTCGTAGTGCGCGCTTAGCCTAAATGGGTTCTATAGTGGGTCAGGAATCAATTGGTTCGAATTAGGGATATTGGAAATGCAATATAGTATGAATATAATATCAAATCGATATTTTTTTGATATTCGATGTTGACTTTTATTAAAAACTAGCTTTCCGCCCGCGGCTTCGCCCGCGTAGAACTCGGTTATTTTGCGGTATAAAGCACAACTATAAGAAAACTTCTCGTTTCAAACGACAAACAGCTCCATCGATCTATCATCTATCGATATCGATCTATCAAACAAACTATATTTTTGTTTTCCCTCGGGAACATCAATTTTTCCGGGATAAAAAGTAGCCTATTAATTAATCCGGACTTCTGTCTTTACGTTTGCAAAATTTCAAAGCAATCGGTTCAGTAATTACGGCGTGAAAGCGGAACAAACAAACAAACAAACTCACTTTCTGACTTATAATTATTATAGTAAGGAAGTAAGGATATCGATATCATACAATATAGGCACATAAGTCATACCGATATTAATTTGTTATCGGGTGTCGGGACCTCTATTCACACCAGTCGGCTGTCAGCCACGACAATGTGAATGCGCGAACGCGACGCGCGGTAGGTTCAGAGGGTGAGGCGCAAGCGGGATCGGCCCGACATCCGATTTGATGTAAACAGCGCGCCCGACACGATTTTTTATCAGCGTGCGGGCTCGCAAAACACCCGACATTTTATGTCGGATCCGATTGTCGAGCGTGTGTGAACAGCTTCATATAAAATGTTATGCCGCTACGACACCCGACATGGTGGGAACGAGCTCTTATAATGACCGAATGATATTATGATCTCTTACGCCTTCGCTAATGTTTGTTGATTCCCGAAGACGTTTAGCACGTGGCTAGTGATCGTCTCGAAGATGCCTGCAGAATTAATTTCATGCAACTACTACGTGTAATTTTTATCTTTAGTTCATAGGACATGTGTTTTTTTTATTCAAATCAGTATTCATTTACATTTATGTCTTTTTAGGGTTCCGTACCCAAATGGCAAAAAAACGGAACCCTTATAGATTCGTCATGTCTGTCTGTCTGTCTGTCTGTCCGTCCGTCCGTCCGTCCGTATGTCACAGCCACTTTTTTCCGAAACTATGAGAACTATACTAATAAATAATAAAACTTGGTGAGTAGATGTGTTCTATGAACCGCATTGAGATTGTGACACAAAATTTAAAAAAAAGCAATATTTTTAGGGTTCTCCATACATGGGACTGAAACTCAAAAAATGTTTTTTCATCAAACCCATACGTGTGGGGTATATCTCTATGGATAGCTCTTCAAAAATGATATTGAGGTTTCTAGCTCTTCAAAAATAATTATTGAGGTTTCTAACATCATACTTTTCCAAAGTGAATAGTTTGCGCGACAGACGCTTCCAAAGTTGAAAAAGTTGTGTCCCCCCCCCCCTCTAGCTAAAGAGCGATAAATCTAAAAAAAGTATATGATATACATTACCATAAAAACTATCAACGAAAATTGGTTTGAACAAAATCTACCAAGTAGTTTTTTTTAATAAATAAAATTAAAATTTATCATTAGTGCGAAAATCTGTCACTAGATGGCGTTCTAATCGGTTTGTACGGAACCCTCAGTGCGTGAGTCCGACTCGCACTTGGCCGGTTTTTTTTATATTTATAACAGTTTGTATGACGTCCGCTTATTATGACCTGTTTGGCGATTCTCTTCGATGTCATTATGAACGGATTTCACTGTGTTTTTTTTTTATATTTTGCGGCCGTCCATTTTAATTATTTATTTTGGCTCTGGATCCTATCTAGTTTGGAGAGCCCTGCAGTGCTTAATGTATGACTTAATACAGTTGCATAATGATAATTATGAGAAAACTACGTACGTATGCTTATATAAAATATGATTTCAAACTTTATGCAACCCGATATGGACCCCAAATTTTGGTCTGTTAAGTTATTTAGTAGGTTTTCATACTCACCTTGATGTTAGTCACGTCTTTGAGCACAGTAACGTTTCCCACAATTATGTTTCTCTTCCCATTCTGTATTTCAAAGATCGCTATTACTATGGGATTCCGCACAAATGGTCGGCTCGGTTTGCTGCATTGCCGGATTCCTGTGGCAATGTTAACATATGGACCCTGCGCAACATAGGTAAGTCAATAAACTGGGTCTCCATCGAGATCCCTAAGGTTAAGAGCGCACTACGACTTTTTGTCGCGCGACACGATTTTAAAATAGCGCTGTCCATAGTAATTTTTTCATCATAGTGCGCGCGATGACACATATAAACCCTTACGTTGCATTTCTGCGACAAAATTATCGCGCGACAAAAAGTCGTAGTGCGTTCTTAGCCTTACGTTGCATTTCTGCGACAAAATTGTCGCGCGACAAAAAGTCGTAGTGCGCGCTTAGCCTAACGTCATTTGTCCTAAAATCATTTCCCCGAACTGTTTTGTCCTAATGGGCGTCTGTCCCATGTCTGTCCTAACGATCAATTGCAATAACAATCATTTTCCAGACATATCTTTTAACAATTAGAAGTTAAATAGGTTGGGTTAGTTTGGGTTTGTTTTATGATCGTATATTTATAGAACAAAACAATCGTTCCTGAAATAATGCGCTTAGATTTTTGGAAAACTAAAGGATAGAGAGAGCCATGTGATGTAAATATTGAGACAAATGATCATTTTGACATAAAAAGTTAGGGAATGCAAAAATTGGTAATTTTTTTTTATTTTTATAATTAATATCTACAAAAAAACAAAATACATTTTTAAATTACCAGCCGTTATTGAAAAACCCCCTAGGGGTTTATGTAACAGCAGGCGAGTTATCGCAGCTCAATCCACACACTTAGGTAAACTTATATATGTATTTATATATATAAAAACTATTAATCTATTATACTCAAAGTATTTAACTATTTAATATGCCAGAAATCGGACCCCGCTAAAGTTAATTGAGACCTGTTACAAATATGTTTACAAAAATATGGACACATCTGAATCGACCTTTTCAAAGTTATGCCACAGACGATTATTAACGTA
The DNA here is from genome assembly GCA_005406045.1 of Adoxophyes honmai. Classification (NCBI taxonomy): domain Eukaryota; kingdom Metazoa; phylum Arthropoda; class Insecta; order Lepidoptera; family Tortricidae; genus Adoxophyes; species Adoxophyes honmai. Next base: position 70,333 of record BHDV01057006.1, on the reverse strand, counting down.
CCGATTTGACCTTAGGTTTAACTGGAGCGGCTGTTAGGTCATCCGCGAAAAAAACACACAAAGTTCCAAAAAACAAAACACATCGGTATAACATCTTGTTACGTATAACTAGTATTAACGTCTGTTGTTGGCACACGTAATCAATTCTATCTGTACCATGAATGATTAAAAAACCATTAAGCTCGTTTACAGCGAACTAGTTACTGCCCGTGGTTCTTTTATTTTTTGAGATCCCTTTATTTACATAGGTAGGCAGAACATACGAAACGTGACATAGACAATACCATAATAAAATTATGACTATTTCAGCTTCGCAGCCACTTCTAGAAAAACTTCGAGATGGAAAAAGTAGTATTAGTGACAGATTGCTAGCCTGTCGCCTAAAGCATATCTAAACCAATTTCGTTAGTCGCTTCTTACGACATCCACGGAAGAAATGGAGTAGTGTTATTCTATCCCAACACCACCCAGGTCCGAAACATACTTGTTTCATATTTTTCTACAATCTAACTGACAAACTAACTACAATGGCATATTAAACAAGTCTACATTCCTATTATGTAGTTATTATTATTTCTTTATGTGTGTGATTATGATTATGATTATACAGAATATTTTCGTTAAATAATGGTACCAAACCTCAATACTATACCATAATTATTATTATGATAGGTCATTTAGTCATTACTCGACAAACAATGCTACTAATCCCGTGTGGTGCCGGGTTAGAATAGCACCTCCCCCTTTCTTTCCGTGGGAGTCGTAAGAGTCAACTCTGGGAAAGGGTTAGTGTATTGTGGGCGATGGGCTAGCAACCTGTCACTGCGATATCACGTTTGACCATCTGGTTACCCTGAAATTGCTAAACGTGGCACTGGATTTTCAAATTCATATGCTCTGCCTACCCCTCTTGGGAATACAGGCGTGAGAATATGTGTATGCAATGCTACTAGATACATCGCCGTTATTTTTCACTATAAATATATAGCGCCTGTATTCCTAAATCAGGTCGTTTTTAGGTTTTAAGTTAATTAATTAATTATCAATTATCACCCCTGTGGTCTCGGGTCTTGAATAACACCTCTCGATTTCTTCCGCAAATGTCGTAAGAGGCGACCAAGGAAATAGGCTTAGGCCAAGTTTAGGCGACTCGCTAATAACCTTTCACCTCAAATTTATGTAAACCCCAAAAAATGTGCTAAGAAAAAAAACGTAGCTCGGAAACGTGAAAAAGTCATTATTTTGGCAAAATAATGACTTTTTCACATTTTTGGCTTTACTGAAATAATGTATAGATTGTATAGGCACTATGTACAGACAAAGAAATTGACACGTGTGCCACTTTGAAACTTTCATAATGAGTTTCATATTAATAGATAGTATGGTATGTCACAGTAACATTTCTTGTAAAAAGGTACAAAGTGGCACAGTTATCAAATTCTTAGACTGTAGGTATGTATGGTTTAGAGCAGCGGTTCTTAATCTTTTTGCCTGGCGACAATTCGAAAATATGAGAAGCCCGCGACCCAATTAAAAAGGAAAAACAAGGCAATGCAGTGATCGCGATTTGCTTTTTCTAAAAGTCATAGGGTCCTGCGACCCATCTCGATATGGCCCAGCGATCCAAATGGGTCGCGACCCGAGGTTAAGAAACGATGGTTTAGAGCTAATGTAACCAATTTCCCTTGGAAGGCAACTACCTACGAACAGTTCGTATACAATCTGCGAGGTAATTACTCAAGCCTGTGATCTAATTAGCCAGCGCCATCTGTCGCTTGGGGGCAACATTAATTGTTTTGATTATTGTCGCTGCACCTTCACCGCGATAATTGCTTCAGCTAAGTTTGGACCGGGCGCTCGCGATATTGGGAGTAAATTGCACGCCGTTGGGTCCGAAATGGGCGTTGTAGACTGTTTGTGTCTAATTGAAGTGACGATTTTGAGTTTAATTAAGGGACGGTAGATTGATTCGTTAATGTTACACTGAGAGACAAAATTGTTCGCACATCCTTTTTTTTATTAGGAAAGACAGGTTTATTTAACTCTTCGAGTGGCAACCGACCGTTTCCTGGCACACCCGGCTATCTCTTCTATCTATTTTCAAACCTAAAATTGTACTAGAAGTGGCTGCGAAGCGTGATATAGTCATACTCATAGAATTGTCTATCATCGTGTGCTCTGCCTACCCCCTTTGGGAACAGAGGCGTACTTAACCCATTCTTGGTCACTGTGCCAATTTGGGAACACTTAAAATTAAGGGAAAAATTTAAATTGTTGACGCTAAATGTAATATGATTGGGTACAGTTTTATAATAATAAATAAATCTCCACCTTGTCGACAATAACGTCGCTCCAAACTCTACCGAAAAGGTGAGAAAACTCGCAAAAATGCCTAAAAAAAAAAATTTTTTTTTTCTCATTTCCTAATTCCTTGTATCCTCTTTAATTATAAAATCAACAAATTTTTGATGAATCTCTGCTAGTTTCATTTTGACCATTAATGGGTTAATTGTGTATGTCTGAACGATTAACCTTATTTTATGCTAAAAGTGGCTATAAAACGTAACAGTCATAGGCCGGCCACATACATTCGGAAAAATTCCGTTTCGGAATCTCGAATCGAAAAATCGAACGCAGTCAATCCATATAAACCAATTACGTTCGGGATTCCGAACGGAAAGCTTCCGTCTGTATATGACTGGTCTATAGATGTCTTATGGATTTAATGTGTTCGGACAGTCCGATTCGAGATTCCGAATCGGGATTCCGAAACGGAATTCCGTATGTATGTGGCCGGCCATAGTCAAGGCGTTAACGATGGAACGTGTCGTTTCGTGTGTTCCGTCTACCCTATTTGGGAAAATAGGTTTAATGTACCATCGAACCAATTGATTCCTGACCCACCATAGAACCTATTCACAGTGAACGTCATAGTGACATTACATTGCTTGACAAGGGAAATCTTTATTACGTTTATTGTGACAACGTTCTGCGGTGGGTCAGGAATCAGTTGGTTCGATTGTACAGAGGAATTCAAAACATGCGTAGTCTAAGTATTACAAAAAAAAACATAAGAGCATTTTTTTTGTTATCAGCCATTGAAGATTTTAATGTAAAATGGGAGCCAGGTTCAATATTATGATTTACATAAATTATCCCCTGGTTGTTGAATTTATAATTAATTATAACATAAGAAATGTGATCTAAATGTATGGAAAATTCGATGATCAGTCCTGAAATTCTTTTACAATACTTAACATAAAATATAATTTCTTGGTATAACTTAGGAAAATATATACTAGCACAAGGTAACCTAGCTATAATAGTTCTCAAATACGAATTACTATGTTCAATGCCTAGTGTATTGTGGGCGATGGGCTAGCAACCTGTCACCGCAATATCACGTTTAATCATCTGGTTACCCTGAATTAGCTAGATGTGGCACTGGATTTTTGAATCCATGTGCTCTGCCTACCCCTCATGGGAATACAGGCGTGAGTATATGTATGTATGTATGTATGCCTAGTTTCTACCAACAAGCCAAATTTTCGGAATAATAAAATGAGAACCGACAAAATAACAGTTTTAGAACAGTTATAAAAATGACGATTTTTGGGCGTTATTATCCGAATAACTGTTAGAGACGTGTTTATGAAATTTAGAGTATGTGTTTTTCGCAAGTCTAGTATATTAGCCAAATTTGACACGTTTATGCGACATAGTTTTTGAGTTTTGAGGGGGTCAAAAGTGTCTCCAAATTATTCGACTAATATTACACAATATGCTGCTCATTAGTTCTGCCACTTGAACTTGGCTGAACACGCTGCCGCGTGTCTAGATAAATGACTAATACCTTATTGTTTCGTAATAACGAAGGAAGCCCAGAAAGATAATGCAGGAAAACAATTCCAAATCGTAAATATACATCTAAAAATAGATTCGATTGAACAACATGGCGTTTTATTTTCTTTTAAGAGGAAATGTCGTGTATTAATGTTTATTTAATACCAGTAATGCACATTTAATTGTGGCAGCGGTGTATGTTGCCAGTTCCCTCCAATGCCATGATGTGTCGACACAAGTTGCTTTTAATGATGTTTTGTGGTGTACAGTTTATTTTAGTTATATGCGGTTCGAAGTCCAAATCTGTGAGTACATATTAACATCACACTAACTTTATTATAAAGGTGAAAGTTTGTGATAGGAGCAAATGGCGCTCTGTTGTCTCTGCCTGTTTGTGAGCTTTTACTTCCTCACGAGCAAGCGGCCGGAACATACATAAGGTAAAGTCACCGGTAATGGACACAGAACCAGTAATGGACAATGACTCTTATTTACTACCCACTAAGGAATAGTCATTTGTTTTACAACAATCAATTCACAACTCTATGGTCTTTAAATTATAAATGAAGTGTCCATCACTGGTGCTCGTCAACTTAAACCGTCCATAACTGGGGCCGTTACCTTTACATACCATCACGCTGTATTCCCAAATGGGGTAGGCTGGGCACACGAAACAAAATAGTCATGGGTTTGACTATGTAACTTTCCGTGTGCTCTGCCTGCGCCATGAGAGAATACAGGCGTGATGTATGTGTCATGGCTCAATGATAAAAATCGTTTCTCGATGTGGTCAACTAAAAGCGCGACTATTTCATAAAGTATTCAAGATTATTTTGATCATATCGTAAAATATTTTCTCATTTCATGAAATGGTCGCATTTCATGATGTGGGCAACTCAATTTGACCAGATCATAAAATCATCTACGTTTCACGATTTTGTCATCCACGTTTGGCCGAATCTATATAGAATAGGGTGTCCATAAAATATTTAACAAAAATCCAGAATATGGTAAGAACTTATTTTTAGAATAAAATCAAATACTTAGAAATTTGTTTAATTTTGTTACGAAAATTTCATAAGTTTGTGATAATCGGACTTAAATTACAATAAATAAGTTTTTACCATATTGTGGATTTTTATTAAATATTTTATGGACTAAGTCCCGTTAGTCGACGCGTACGCACCTGCAATCGTTGGACATTGTAAGTAAGTAAGTAAGTAAGTAATTGTAAGTAATTTTATTGATTAACATAAAAGACGTAATACATGAAATAAATCCTGGCCATTGCACTAGACACAAGGTTGAAGCTACGAGGTTGACAAGAGCACGAGTACCAAAAACTGTGCAATAATTTCAGATTTTCGTATTTTTTTTAACATGGAAATTGCGAAATAAAACTTCACATGGCTTTTCAGACGCTTATATCTGACTAATGTTTAAAATATTTACGCTGTAAGGTAAACGTCCCTGTGCTCGACACTAACCCAATACTTGGCACTTCCAACCTTATGTCACTGTAAGACAGGTGACAGATGGGACGGGTGTTATCCATTGGGCGTTGAGGCGTCGAGCATTGGTATTTTTACCTTACACGTGTTGTGTCCCAGGGTCCGTTCGTGTCGACTCTTGTGCGAGTAGAGAGCTGCAAGGCACCCCAGCACCCTTACCACTCCGACCCTGCGGGGGTTGTGACTGCAGAACTATACACCAGTGGCGGGAAGGCTCTCCTGCGAGGGAACTACACGGCTCTGCGGCCTGATCCTACTCTAAAGGTCATCATCATCAGCCCCGGATCTAGGGGGGGGCAACCGGGGCACCTGCCCCGGGCGGCAGTTTCAGGGGGCGCCAAAATGCCACCTATTATACATTAGTGTTAATTAAACGCTCACGAGAGGGGGCGCTATATCAAGTTCTTGCCCCGGTTCGAAAAAATTTTCCCCGGTTCAAAAAAATCGTAGATCCGGGGGTGGTCATCATCAGAAGCCTTCATCATTCATCATCATCACACATTTGGTGTCGGGCTTAGAGTAACCCTGTGTCTTACGAGGATGTAGAGACGACTAAGGAAATAGATTTGGGTATGCTTTAGGCAACAGGCTAGCAACCTATCGCTGTTATGATCTCTTTCATGTGTTTTCAAACCTAACATTAATACCGTGTGGTGGTAGCATCTCCCATTCACTCCGTGGATGTAACAATAGGCTACCAAGGAAATAGTTTAAGGTATATCTTAAGCGGCAGGGTTAGCAACCTGTCACAATGGTACTTGCCAACTGAAAACCATAAAAAACATGCTGGAAGTGGCCACGAAACGTGAAACAGTCATGGTTTGGTCTATGTCGCGTTTCGTGCGCTCTGCCTACCCCAGTAAGGGGTACAGGCGTAATGTATGTGTGTGTATAATAGGCTAGATGACTAGAAAAAACTATTTAGTCCGTCAGTTAGACTACGAAAAAATATTGTACCTATATTTTTTCTTTTATTTCACTGACGAAAAATGACGATGATACAGCGCCTAAAAGTTTCGCGTGACGTCACATTTGAGTAAAAATACATACATACATAACCGTCACGCCTTATTCCCTGCGGGGTAGGCAGAGACAACAGAGCGCCATTCGCATCTATTCTGAGTAAAAATTGTACTGATTTTTACTCAAACGTGACGTCACGAGCCTCCACTCAGGAAGTTTGATGATCTGTACTTTTGTCGATGTTTAATTATTTGATAAACTAAAAATATGAGTCTAATTTTTTTCCATAATCTAACTTACGGACTAATTAGAATGATATATCTTTAACCCTGTCATCATCCCTATTATAGCAGAAAAGATCAAGTGAATAAGTGGCTCCTCCCAAGCTATTAGCCCATTCAAACAAAATGATAGGGCATTCGGTAATTGGGCTTTCTAAGGCGCAGCGCACACGGCACACTGATTGCGCGATCAAGTCTGCGGAGCACAAAAAGTCTGCATGGATTGTATGAATTGTGCGCCGGACTTTTTGCGCGTCGTGTGCGTTACTGCATATAATTCCATCCGTACCAATACAATAAATGTGACAGCGTGTTTGTTTGTTTGTTTGTTTGTTTGTCCGTCTTTCACGGCTAAACGGAGCGATGGATTGACGTGATTTTTTAGGTAAAGATAGTTTAGGGCACGGAGAGTGACATAGGCTACTTTTTATCCCGGAAAAAATTGATGTTCCCAAGGGAAAACATAAATATAGTTTGCTTGATAGATCGATATCGATCGATGATAGATCGATATCAATCGATAACCGATCGATAGATGATAGATCGATGGCGCTGTGTGTCGTTTGAAACGAGAAGTTTTTTTATAGTTGTGCTTTATACCGCAATATAACCAAGTTCCACGCGGGCGAAGCCGCGGGCGGATAGCTAGTAGGTTATATTTTCACAGACTAAAAAGTCCGTCGCGGATAGTCCATCGCCTACGCAGGGCCTAAGTCATGTATTTTCATGCCGCAGCTCTCCGTCCAAGACTTCAGCCTGGTGGGTGGCAACTGGCAGATGACCTTCGGCGTGAGGAACCTCAGCTGCCGGTCGCAGCTCGTCGCCATGATGGGGAAGGTCTTTGGCATCAAGTTCAACAAGAAAACCTGTTCTGTTCCCAAGGTAAGCCCTTGCCACTTGCACTTGTCCCATTTAGAGTGAATAAGATATCTATCAGCTATCGGCAATTCTCTCCTCCAAAAAATGAACGAAAGGTAAGGATCCTTTGTTAGTACAAAAGACACATAAGGTAAACGTCCCTGTGCTCGACATTCCCAATACTTGGCACTTGCAACCTTATGTCATAGTAAGACAGGTGACAGATGGGTGTCATCTACTGGGTGTTGAGGCGTCGAGCATTGGTACTTTTACCTTATAGGGTGGAATCAAATTAGTGATTTTTACTCAGTAAATGCTACGCAACATAACTCATCGTTTCAATGGATATAATGAGCCCGTAAAATTTTTGGATATTCACACTAAGGTGGAAAAAAATCGCGACCTCAAGGCATAGAGCATTAGCTGAGTAAGAACTAATTAGGATAATATATGTGACCGTCCATGGCTAAAGGGTCCTTATGGCAGGTATTGAGTTAAGCACAGTTCCTAAATCTATGTTAAATAAGCT
>BHDV01057006.1:24348-45033 GCA_005406045.1 Adoxophyes honmai | reverse complement strand
GCAACAATCAGCGTCTACGGCGCCGAAGACGCGCGTTCTTAATACGCGCGTCGTGCGCGCGTATAAAATACGCCGTGTGCTATGTCCCTTAGAGACAGACGTGTTTGGTCTTAATAATTAAATATAAAATCACGCCTGTATTCCCGAAAAGGGGTAGGCAGGGAATACGAAACGTGATAGATAAAGTCATGTGTATAGAGGTCGGTAAAAACTTGAATAAGTTTGAGATCGAGAACTATATTTCACCTCCACTTTTTTTTGGTATGAAAACAGATGAAAGAGGTACAATAGCGGCAGGTTGCTAGCCTGTCGCCTAAAGCACACAAGCCTATTTCCGTAGTCGTCTCTAACGACATCACGGAACAAATAGAGACGTATTATTCAAACCCAACACCACACAGGATTTTTTTTTGTTTATCGAATAATTAAAAATCGACAAATAATTATAAATTAGATTATCAAACTTCCGGAGTGAGGGCTTATGACGGCACGCCTTGGTAAATATTTAAACCACATAGTTACGTCTCTCGAAAACTTGTAAGCACTCTGTATTCCTTCTCAAACGAAATAAGTAGATATCTTTTATGCAACTTGTTATAGTCACATTCCCGATTATGATGTAAAGCTTCGAACTTGCGCTGTTCACTCGACTTGTGTCAGAATTTTCTCCGCGAATTTGCCTTTACCAAGTCTATTTACAAATAGGGACGGATTCCGGCGAGCCCAGTGAGTCGTGACACACCGAGATACCGCGGCCTCAGCACGGCAATCACCGATTTTACTATAGTTCACTTGATTTTACCGTGTGTAGCGGAGTGGTAACACTTCTAGCTACCTAGTCGGTTTCCATATTTTTGTTGGAATAAAATTGAGTTAAGTATGTATACGATTGTAGTCCCAACACTAAATGCATGGGACATGCCTGACAGATGTCAAAGTGACAGCTTAATCGTTGTCATTCGGGACGAAGTTTCGGCGCGTTTTGATGGTTGAGGTTATTAGATTATTATTGGTTCATGAACTAGTTAATGTTACAGTTGTTTTTTAGGTTTTCTTGTAAAACAATCGGAGTCATTGAACTTGTATGGAACAGCGGTCAGCTTGTACTACGTAATCTTTTACTCGAATTGAACACGGATTCTTCGACACTTAATTATTTCTTCCTAATCGCGGTTCTGCGTAATTTTCAAAGACAGTTGCATCACGAACAGGGCCGGATCTACCTATGGGCTGATTGGGCTGCAGCCCAGGGCCCCGGGGTTGCAAGGGGCCCCCAGATCCCGCTAAAAAGTAGGCCATAATATGAAAAAAAAAAATAGTCTGTAAAGTCGGTTTACGGACGATATTTTTACGTGACAACGTCATAAGAAAATATTGATTAAAAATTGCATACTTACTTTTATGAATGTAGTTGAGGGGGGAAATACGTGTAAAAGGTTTTTTTTCATGTCGTTTTTCATTAATTTTTTTAAAGTTAATAATGGCAACCCTGAGATCAATGAACCAATGTATGTGCGCGTCTATGGAACGGAACGGGGATTTCCCTGTATTTTTATTTACTCGGGACTTTCCCGCCGCGCTGGTTGACGTTACGTCTGACGTGATTTTGTTTTTTTTCTGCACTTCTCTTCTCGTCATCAAAAAAGACAAACTGACTGCGTTAATTGTTTGAACTGTGTTTAATGAGTGTGTGCTAATAAGTGATAACTTAAAAGTTACCTATATCTAAATAAGTAAAATTTGTTTATGTCAGTGATTTCCTGCTTTTATTTGGTAATGGTAAGTAAAAATAATTAATAATATTAAATCATGTCTTTCTTTTTTATGGTATTTTTAGGGTTCTGTACAAAAATAAAATAAAAAAACGAATATAGGATGACTCTTGTCGTGCACCCGTCTGTGTGTCACAGCCAATTTGCTCCAAAACTAGGTATGTACTGGACCAAATTAGGTGAAATTTGGTAGGATTGTGTAATCCTGTGACTAGTGTAATTTTGGTACTTGCAATATAAGCATTTATTTATTTATTCCTATTACTCGTTGGCAAAATACATATTGATATTGCTAGCTTAACCAAAACGTCAAGTTAGGTACGTTAGTTGATTTTGTTTTTTTTACGCTGACTGAACAAAAATGTACCTATGTATGCATTTTATTGCAAGTACCAAAATTACACTATCTAATTCCGACCTCTGCTCATTACAAAGTATTCACGTATTCAAATGATCGTTACATGTTTATTTATCAGAAAATTTTTAATGGATTTATGGATTTGCAAGACAAAAATATCTAATACATAGATTTGGAAAGTGCACGTCATATTATTGATTACTATCCAGATGACGTAGACGAGCATTTAGTGAATGAGTGCATTCAATTAAAATCATACTTACTCCAATCTAAGCCAGAGTCTTACAACTCTTGCAGTGACATTTTTATGATCATGTATGAAAATAAACTAATTGACGTGTTCCCTAATTGCTATACCATTTTAAAGATTTTTTTAACTTTACCAATAACTAGCTGTGAAGCAGAACGCTCCTTCTCAAAAATGTCCTATATAGAAAATAAATATAGGACAACAATGGCGAACTCTCGACTAAACCATTTATCACTTCTGTCTATAAATTGTGATTTAACAAAAGACTTGCAATGTGGTGACCAAATAAAAGAATTTGCAGCACAAAAATGTAGAAAGGTTAATTTATAAATTATAATTTCTTTTACTTTACTAATAAGTTCATAATAAATAAATAAAATTATTTTGTTGTTTTTTATTTTCTTTTATACAATGTACATCTCTATTTCGGTTTCTCTGTCACCCAAAGGTTACCTGGAAGAGATTGCTACACAGCAATAAGGTCGCCTTTTGTACAACGAATACTTGCGTAGATTTAAGTAATATTTATGTTTTTTGTGCAATAAAAAATAATGTATAAGAATAATATATCATTATAGAAACAGTTTTTTGGCATGGCTATTAGTTGAGTACTAAGATAGGCCCCCAAGTAGTTTCAGCCCAGGGCCCCACAAATTCACGATCCGGCCATGATCACGAATGGAAGAAACAATAAGCATAAGTGTCGAATAATCTTTCGTTGCATAAGGGATGCCTCGTCTTTCGACGACGAATGTGTGTGACGAACGCGTGTGAACGAACGATGTGTTTCTTGATAGAACTGTGTCCTACTTACATGCACACTCGGTTTCGACCTAATTTACAACAGAAGAGATCGTATGGAGTATGATTCCTTTTACTTTTAGTTGCGAAAATAGGCGTAATGTCAATGTATGCTAAGATGAAGGTCATGCTCATGAATAACGTTGAAGTAACTAACAATTGGTTCAGAAATCATTTTGATTTGCTTTTTTATTGTGTATATTCTTCTTTTATGTTTACAGATATATCTTCTGGTGGCTATCATCGTAATGATGGCCATAACTTCGCTCGGGATCACCAAAATCGGTCGAGCCTGCGTGCGATTCAAAGACGGTAAGCAACGCTATAAAGAGTAGGTACTTGGTTAATTATTTTAGCGTTAAAAATTAAGTAACACAACACCTAAGTAATTCATAAACGCGTCAGCACCATATTGTAATAAGTCGCATTCCAATTTAAACAACGGAAAAGGATTTTCCCAATATTGCCATATAACAAAAACCAATCACGTTCGAAAAGCTCATACTTCCTTTTTTTCCGTACGCTAGTGTTCAGGTACACATTCGGTGACTAGACGATTTCCAGCCCTACCTAGTTGATTATAGAGTTGTTTGCGTGTTTTGTGCCAACAAACATCGGGGTGATGCGGGCGGACTATTGATTAGAAACTCGACGGTAATAAGCCTAAGTACACAGTCGGAACTGTAAGGCTTTTGTCTCACGAGGCTTTGTTGGAGGGTTTCGGAACGTACGGCGATCAGGTAAAACCAACGACATCCTATTTAAATCGACGTATCGAGGTAAAGCCTAGTTCGGACTAGGCTCGTGTTTTAGTCGAGTCGCGAGCGCGATTAATTTAGTAACTAAATTGTTTGCTGCTTGCCAAAAATCGTTCGCGCTACAGTTCTACAAATACACAAGTGAGGGCAAGGACCAGCAAACTTTGACAGCAAGAGTCAGATGATATTTGAATTTAGTGTTACCAATGCGCAAAAGTACTGATTGCACGCAAGCCAGGTTTTTAATGTCCTTGTCAGGCTGTACTTAAACCAAAGTTACCATGCCTAATTTAAAGTTTTTTTTTCTAGCCCCTAAAATAAAGGACGAAGAACATCGCCTCGCAAACCTGGCGTGCGTCAGCGGACTGTTCACGTTTTTTGGAGCAGGTTAGTGTTATTATTATTACTACTAGGCTTAGGACTTTTGGATGCTCGCTGTGGTTCTAGAATCCATGGAGTCTAATTATTACTAATCATATCAAACATAGGGTTGTATTTTATGCCATTCAACTACGGAACCCTTTCAAAAACTATCAGAACACTGCAATGTTTGTTTTAATCACCAAATTGACCGGAACATTACACTAATTGCAATGTACGTACACGACGGACTGACGTCAGTTGGTACGGCAGATGCTCCCATCACTCAAATGAGTTGTGATCATTAATCATTGCTATTTAACGTGATGAATTGTATTGATTTCTGTAAACTAGTGGCTACTAGTAGAGAGAGAAAGAGAAACAAAGACGGTGTCAGGTAAATAACACCTTACAAATTATTCCGTGGCTGTCGTAACATAGTGACAAGAAAATAGCTTAAAGTATATTTTAGGCGACAGGCTAGCACTGCTATACCTAAAATAACCGAAAAATTATAATGCAAGTGGCTACATAACGGGATATAGTCATGATTTTGTCTATTTAACGATTCGTGTGCTCTGCCGTTCCCCATTCGGGAATACAATACAGATTTATGTATATTAGAGATATATGTATATAGTAACAACTAGCGACCGCCCATCGCATGGAAGAAATGCTGGCTTTTGTTTATTTTAATATTGTACTAAATCGCGACAACACATATATGTATGTATCTGTATCTCTTCAAAGGTGACTGACTGACTGACGTAGTGATCTATCAACGCACGGCCCAAACCACTAGACGGATCGGACTGAAATTTGGCATACAGGTAGATGTTATGACGTAGGCATCCGCTAAGGAAGGATTTTGAGAAATTGCTCCCCTAAGGAGATAAACTAGGGGATGAAAGTTTATATGAAAGCCGCTGGCAAAAGCTAGTTATACATATAAACCTTCCTCTTGAATCACTACGTCTATTAAAAGAAACCGCATCAAAATCCTTTGCGTAGTTTTTAAAGACCGAAGCGTACATATATGGACAGACAGTGGAAACCAACTTGTATGTGTTATATTATGTAGTGGTAATGATAATGATAGTGATAGAGACGATAATAGGGAATGGATGATTTTTTTAGATATGCTTGATTATTTTTCTAATGATAGGAATAACCTTCCTTAATTACGGGACAAAGTGTTAGATTTTTCCGATGCGCGATGTATTTTATAAAAATAAAAACATTTTACCCGGTCCCGTTTTGGACTACTGACGCCTGATAAGATATATTTCACAAGTCCGGTTCTTTAAAAAAAAAAAAAACAGCTGTTTGTATCTGTGGTACATCCACAATGTCATTCCGAATGACATTGACGGATATTCACCCCATTCACGATAGCTCCGGGACGTGGGCGAGACCCACATCCAAATGGAGCGACGCCGGTAGTACTGGATTTGCCCATTGACTGGCGTCGCTCCGGCTCTTCAGTTCTCAACGGTATTGCCAACGCAATGCTAAAATTAAGCCTAAAACATGTTAATTGTCGTAAAATAATGCTAGAAAATATGCAAACATTTTTTAAATGTCAAATTAAACAGAACGTTATTTAATTTTATAATATTATTATATTTTATAGCATTAAGTATAAATCCAGTTGTCCTAAAACTACCGGCGTCGCTCCGTTTGGATGTGGGTCTGGCCCACGTTTTGGAGCTATCATGAATGGGGGGCATTTCATATCCATAACTGTCAGTTTCAAACGTCATTGTGTACCACAGATAAAAGTAGCTTTTTTTTTTTTAAATTAAACAGGCTTATAAAATATGTCTTATCAGCCGTAATGGTGCCGCATCGTGGGCGGGTAAAATGTTTTTATTTTTATAAAATACATCGCGCATCGGAAAAATCTAATACTTTGTCCCGTGATTAAGGAAGGTTATTCCTATCATTAGAAAAATAATCAAGCATATCTAAAAAAATCATCCATTCCCTATTTAATTATAATATCCCGTCAGTTTACTGTCATAAAAATCGCTTGAAGGTTAGCAGGAAGAGATCCCTTTTGGGATATGTTCGCCTTTGTACTTATGTTCTGTTTTGTCTGTTATTTTGTCATGATTATTTGTACAATAAAGAGTTACATACATACATACATACATAAAATCTTGAAAATGTCTTTAACTCGTCATCAGAATTGGAAGAATAATAAATGAAACTATGAATCGAACGAAGGAAAGATTCCGAAGTGGATAAAAAGTGTAGGCGTGGGCTGTGCTGAACTTGTTCAAACATGCCGGCATTTTCAGCCGGTGCCCTTTTCCAAACTTAAAACTCCAAGGGATTTGTTGCCAATTTCCCTGCCAATTTGTTATTTAAGCAAATCAGTCTAAATTTGTATGACCAATTAGAATAATCAGGTTGAAATTTCGACTCGAGGGTTGTTCTCTCCACTGGAGTCTTTTCCGCAAAATATATGTGCCATACTAACTCTTTCATACATAGTGAGATCGAATTAGAGATCAAAAATGTAAACAAACAACTGTCAATATCAAAGTGACATTCCAGATGTAGTCAACCTTTTTTGTTACTAATTGATATAATAAAATTGTACTAATTGTATTGATTTTTAAACTACTTTTAGTTTATTGATTCATAACAATAAAGCAATGGCAACACGTTTGTTCACATTTTTGATCTCTAATTCGATCTCAGATTTTACGTAATCAAAATTATGACTATTTTACGTTTCCTAAGCATATTTTAAGCTTTTATAGATGAAAGAGGTATAATAGTGTCAGCTTGCGAGCTTGTTGCCTAAAGCATACCTTAAACTCTTTCGCTGGTCGCCTCTTACGACATCCTCGGAGTTATAATAAAATTATTGTGGTGAGGCGTTTGAAATTTTGAGAATACACTGTAAATTAATAAGTTTTGTGAGGAGCTCTAAAAATGTGTGAGTAAAATGTTAAAGAAAGAAAATATGTAGTATATTTTTTTTTAAATACTGTTTAATATTATTATTCTCAGACCTAAATGTTCTTTATCTTTTGTAAAAAAATGGGCAACCCTAGATGTGAGTCGTCTCTGATCTCATAGTCTACTCAGCAAATGATAGGGATCCCAAACCAGGAAAGATATCATCGACTCCCGTCTGAAGGAGATCTTGCACATCTCTTATCCCATGAACCAACTTATAATTTTGTTCCAGTGCTCTACTTCTTCTCTTTCGTGGTGGTCTTCAGCTTCTACCACTTTCGGTACGTGCGCCGCGCCATCCTACTGCACGAGGCCGAATGCGAGTAGCTCAAAGTGGTCGCCGAACGCCGTCGCCGAACGTGGTCGCCGAAAGAAGTCGTCGGAAGTGGAAGGAGTAAGCTCGGTCGGCAGTTGCAGTTAGAGAACAAAATTTTGAATGTTAATTTGTGATTTGTTCAGGTTTGATTCGAGAATTATAGTGATTACTATGTTCCATACTTATGTTTTTTAATTTTAATATCTACTGGCGATATTCAACAATACAAAAGTTACACTGTATGACTTGTATGACTGCCAACTCAAAACATATGCTCGACGTGGCCACGATTCGTGAAATTGGCGGGACTTAATAATATGCCTTAAAACTCCGACGTTTCGGCTGCGGTACAGTCACCGCAATACAGATAGTCTGCTCGTGATGACAGTCGCTATAAAGCGGCTGAAACGTCGGGATAAATAAAAGTATAATAAAAAATTACGTAATTAATTACTAAAAACTTTTTAACTATTTTTTTATCACGTCATAATTCATTTACTTGATCTACCTGCAAAATTAAGCACTCAGCTCAATGAAAACGTAACCCACGATGAACAGGTATAAAATAACGCATAACATGTTTACGTGCCCCTCGAGACACGTTCAAGCATGTTTGTACAACTACCCCCATTAGTGAAAGTGTTGAGTTCATCTACCCCGCGTAATGCGTACAGCTGGCGAGAAATGTCGCCCTGAAATATGGCGGGATTGAACTGTGGGTGCGTAGCGGAGAAACGGGCAGTAGATCCGATTTATACAGGACATTTTATTGTATAAGGCGTCCCACGGCCGTTTCTTAGTAACAAAATTTCCATTTGCATTATTTTAATTTTTTCCAACTTGAATTAACACAGCCCCCTGAATTACCACGTGTGGTGCCGGGTTAGAATAGCACCTCCCCCTTTCTTCTCGTGGGCGTCGTAAGAGTTGACTTTGGGAAAGGGTTAGTGTATTGTGTTGTGGGCGACGGGCTAGCAACCTGTCACTGCAATATCAGGTTTAACCATCTGGTTACCCTGAAATTGCTAAACGTGGCACTGGCTTTTTGAATTCATGAGCTCTGCCGACCCCTCTTTGGAATACAGGCGTGAGAATATGTATGTATGTATGAATCAACACAGCAACGTAGGTTCAGGTTAAATGTTACGTTTTCGTCGGGCCAATCCGGTGGGCCAAAATAACGTTGAAAAAGAAGCTCCGCTGGGCATTGTTTCTTTGTTGATTTTTATTGAGGAAAAATGCCACTTTGGAAATAAGCTTTAGTAAAAAACGACACTGGCAAAAAAGCTATTTGAGAAAAAATACGTGGGGGTTTTCTGCCCGGAATTTCGGTGGCATTTTTGACCGCTCGTTCCCTAAATATCAAAATTGCAAAATACTAGATTGCCGACATTACCTGCTTATCAAAAGATCAGATTCCCGGAATACCAGATTTTCTTTAAACTATATTCGTTTTTATATCGAAACAGCCTTTGCGAGCCTGGGGTTTTCGCTATCTGGTATTAGAGGAATTCGGTTTTAAACGGAAAATGGTGTATTGAGAACATGGTACTTTACAAAACTGTAATAAAAACGCACCTAGCATAAAGAAAATCTGGTATTCCGGGAATCTGATATTTTGATAATTAGGTATGTCGGCAATCTAGTATTTTGCAATTCTGATATTTAGGGAACGAGCGTTTTTGACCTGTCACACTGACAGCTCACTCAAGAATTGATGTTGAACATGAAACCACCGTGAGACTCACATACATACATCACGCCTGTATTTCCAAATGGGGTAGGCAGAGCGTACAAAACGTTACACAGTAAAAACCATAACTATTTCTCGCTTCGCAGTCACTTCTAGCATACTTTTAGCTTTTAAGTTAATAGGTACAACAGTGACAAGATGTTCGTCTGTCGCCTAAAATCCTTAGTCGCCTCTTACGACATCTACGGAAGAAACGGAGAACTGTTATTTTAAACCCGACACCACATGCAAACAGAAATTTTGCTACCAGGACATAATAACTTTGAGAAGGTGATCCAACGAGTCTACTGTGGGCCTAGAGCTTTTGTAAGGCAGCCAAGCGCCATACATCACAATAAGAGTGACAGAGATTAGTGGCGGTCAATGCACTCCGTCCTCACAAGCCTTATCGGCCTGCCCGGGCTCCGAAAGTCCTTTCACGGGGGTTTTGGCGCTCAATACATTTTTAAACGATCCCTGATAGGGTTCTTGAAGGATAGTGGTATTTTCTAACACATACAGTTGACAGTTACGTGTGGTGTCCTGGTTTAAATAACACCTTTCCATTTCGTCCGTGTTGTAGGAGACATACATACATACATACATATTCTCACGCCTGTATTCCCAAGAGGGGTAGGCAGAGCACATGAATTCAAAAATCCAGTGCCACGTTTAGCAAATTCCGGGTAACCAGATGGTTAAATGTGATATCGCGGTGACAGGTTGCTAGCCCATCGCCCACAATACACTAACCCTTTCCCATAGTCGACTCTTACGACACCCGCGGGAAGAAAGGGGGAGGTGCTATTCTAACCCGGCACCACACGGGAAACGGGGGGGTGTTGTAGGAGACGACTAGGGAAATAGGTTTAGGTATGCTATAGGCGATAGGCTAGCAACCTATTACTATTATAGGCACCTCTTCCTTCTGTTTTAAACCAAAAATTGTGTTAGAAGTCGCAACGCAATGTTAAATAGTCGTGGTTTTGTCAATGTCAGTTTTCCTGTACTCTGCCTACCCCGTTTGAGGTTACAGGCGTGATGTATGTATGTCGGTACGTAGGTTTGCCACGCTTAGTCGCCTCTTGAGTGAATTTCAAAAAAATTGTACATAAATTAAGGGTTAATAAAAACAAAATCACGATCGCATCAATTAACTTTTGTTTTTATTAAAGCCCTTAACTATGAACATTTTTTTTTAAACAAATCTCTTACGACATCACGGAAGAAATTGAGAGGTGTTATTCAGACCCAATACCACACGGACACCGAGATAAACCTACTTTCAATCAAAGCGAGCTACTGCATTTGTTTTTGCAAATGTTATGTATGAGCAACAGCTAAAACAAACTTTAAATAACTCATAATTTTAAACAAAAAAAAAACGACTTCAAATTAGCAATATTTTGAAAGTATTCTGTTTACTGAATGTAAAATCTTGACTCCATCAACAAATTACCGAAAACGCCGTACATCTCCATATAAAATTTGAAGAGTTCCCTCGATTTCTCCAAGATTCCATCATCAGATCCTGGTTTCGTGCACATGGGACCAATTTCGAGTAATACCCTTTCGATCAAAAAAAAATTTTGAAAATCAGTCCACGGGTTTTTGAGATATCGAGTAACATAAACAAAAAAAAAACAAAAAAAAAATTAGGTCGAATTGAGAACTTCCTCCTTTTTGAAGTCGGTTAAAAAATACTTTGTACCCAAAGCGCAAATGAAAACTGCCGACGACAGAAGCTACGGCGTAGCCGTGCTACGATCACGTAGCGCTACGAGTCTGATTTAATATAATTTTAAACAAAAAAAACCGACTTCAAATTAGCAATATTTTGAAAATATTCTGTTTACTGAATATAAAATCTTGATTTCATCAACAAATGACCGAAAACGCCGTACATCTCCATATAAAATTTGAACAGTTCCCTAGATTTCTTCAAGACTCCATCATCAGATCCTGGTTTCGTGCCAATGGGACCAATTTCGAGTTATACCCTTTCGATCGATAAAATTAGGATCCTTTTTTGGACGTCGGTTAAAAATAAATTTTTCACTTAAGCTTATGCTTCTGAAACAAAACTACTGTGAAATTCAGTCGAAGTGAAATAAAACATTTTACTATAATCTAGGTGTGTGGTATCTAGGTGGTAGGGTCTAAGTATGCTTCAGGCGACAACCTAGTAACCTAACCTGTCACTGTCATTCTTCCTCCATCTATGTTTAGACCTCAAATTATGCTAAAAGTGTCTAAGAAACAATTTTTGTACGCAGAGCATACGAGACGTGACATAGACAAAACCATGATAAGGACTATTTTACGCTTCGCAGCCACTTTTAGCACAAATTGAAGCTTTAAAACAAATGGAAGAGGTAAAATAGTGACAGATTGCTAGCCTGTCGCTCAAAGCGTACCTAAACCTAATACCATAGTCGCCTCTTACGACATCCAAGGATGAAATGGACAGGTGGTATTCTATCCCGACACCCCACAGGAAACAAACCAACGATTTGTATTATTCAAAATGAGCTCCAAAATACACTAAAACTAAATGGACTAGGCCGAGCAATTAATAAACAACTTACTTAAAATGAAGTCGTTGAAAAGTTCCTGACAACCGACAACCTGTCGAAAGCAACGCTCGCCGCTCCCTTGCCTTCTGACGGAGCGGTGACGACAACTTTTGGGAACTAAATAGAATTAAAATAGGTACGTAGTTTTTGATTAATTAATTCGGCTCTCAAGTTTTATGACTAGAGGTCTGATAACTGATTACATACATACAAATAGGGTAGACGGAGCTCACAAAACGTGACATGATAGGTTCATGACTAAATGCTAGGTTTACACGGGCTTAGTTCTTGTCATTAGTGTAGGTGGTTAGGGACTTATATGCAGTGACAAGTGGCAAGTAACCGTCTACACAGTGGTGTTAGAGAATAGTATTAGTAACAAAACACTTCGGCAGCTTTGACTAGGTAATCTACTAATCACTAATCAAATTGCACTTGTCATTAAATGTTTACACCACTCGACAAGTGACAAGTATCAGTAGATTTTTACCTGGGGTGGGTGCTTGTCGCTTAGTAGGTAAATAGGAACGGCTTCTAATCACTTGCACTTGCAGTTGCACTAATACTAAGCACTTATACAACATGTTTACACACCTGTGACAAGTGTAAGTGGCAAGTACTAAGCATTAGCTACTAACCCCGTGTAAACCCGGCATATTTCACGCTTCGCAGCTATCTATCTCTGGAAAAGAATCGGATTAAAATAGATAGAACAGGACCAGTATAATAGTGACTGGACGCTAGCCTGTCGCCTGAAGCATACTTACCTATGTCTATTTTTGTAGTCGCCTTTAACGATGTGCACTGAAAAAATGGAGATATGTCAGTTTATTTTCATATCACGCAATTATTACATGCAACCTTGTTGTACACCTCGGATTAATATCATCCATACTCGCTTCTTTGATTTTTATTCAAAAAAAGGACACTTCTGTTATCTTTCAAAACTCCTAACACTCAATTTTGCCCGAAAGCGCCTGTATCTATATTTTTGCAATATTTACATCAACTCGGGCAGCTATTAAATTATACAGCGTGTTCACAACCGCAGTAAACTGAGGAATTTACTAAACTCGGAAACAACAAAATGGCCTCCGGCGTCGCCATTTTACAAACCCGTAAACATCTCGCAAACTTATCTGACCGGCTTGCGGTGGCGCCACTGTGCAACAGTAAGTGTCAGCTTAGTACGCGGCTTAATAGTTCAGTTTTACGCCACCCGCACTCATAAAATTTGTGATTTAGAAGTACCACGATAATAAAGAATGCTCAGAGCCCTTATGCCATTGTCATAAAGAACTTTTTACTTAGTCTGGGAAGTTAATTTCGTGGTTTTATACAGTTAGTATCTATCAATCACTGGTCCGTGTTATTGGATGAATGGGTTTTGATGTGCTATCAATTTGTTAACTTTGGCTTGACTTATATATCGCTACTCATACACTACAGTCGCGGTATTCAAACCTGACTTTCAGACGTAAGTAACACAATTAAAAGCGAGTAAGTATGAAGCCACCGATTTCGTATAGTTTGTAAGTTAGATTACGCGCCTAAAGCATTTTACTTCGACAACTCGAGAACTATTCAAGTTTATCAAACACATCGCAAATACATTTAGAGAGTCATGCATAAATGATTTGTTTGATAATTTACCCAAAATCGGGTTTTCTTAGTTAAAAAAAAACATTGGTTTTTTCGTTATTTTTCGTTTTCCTGGAGATTTTTTCACAGTAGTATTTTGCCTCAGTTAAAATCGACACAGAAACGTTACATTATTTTAATACCTACGTCTGCATTGCCAATATGTTTGTTATGTATTATTTGAAATATGTTCCAATAAAAAAAGCCAATGGGAAAAAGTCACATGGCGAAATACGAATAAAAATTATGCTACTAAAAAATAACGATTTTAGCGAAATTATCTAAACAAATTGATACTGTACTCAATTTACATAAATGAAAAATAACTAGGCATACAAATCCGAACGTTTTGCGTAACATTCGAGAAACCACAAGTTTCAGGAGTATTCTGAATTTAGGTTTAGGTATTTTTTTATTACTTATGAAGTGCGACGGATGTTTATGTTTTTTGTACAATTATAATTTTCTACTTTGTTTGAAAGCAAAGTTTGTCAGGTCCATTAATTTTAAGCCTGAGAAAAATGATCACAGCATAAAATACGTCCATTTTATATAGTTAACTCAAGTTTTGAGACATTTCGGAATGATTAATCTGTGTACCTTTTACTAAGTCCGTGGATATCGTAGGAGGCGACTAAGGAAGCAGGTTAAGGTGTATATTTTAGACGACAGGCTAGCAACCTATCACTAGACTTAAAAATTATGCCAGAAATCGCTACGTAGCATGAAATAGTCATAGTTTTGTCTAAGAAGCGTTTTTGTCTGCTCTGCTTTTCCCAGTTTGAAATATAAGTAGGCGTGATGAATGTGTGCATGAAAAAGCATAATACTTAATATTATGGTTTTTGACACAAACAAACGCGCCTTCGAAGTCTCTATTGACCAATAAGTAATAATAAATGGAAATATTGTTATACTTATAATCCAACCTAAATACTTTTCACTGCTGGACATAGACCTCCAATACGGATTGATAACTTGACACAAAACTGGAATTTCTTCATCGCTGTGTAGGTTTTCTCACTGCGTATTCCTTTACCAAACAGCTCGTGGTAAATATCAAATTAGATTTCACGCATAAGTTCTGAAAAATTCAAAGGTGCGAACCTGAGCTTCGAACCCACGACCCTCTGCATGAGAGGGTACAGGTAAAAGGGTGTTTCTTGAGACTTCTCATTCCCCTGGCGTGTCATAATAACTATGATTTTTGGCTTAATTATAGACAAACTATCAGAAAGTGGTGCCTATTTAAGGGGCATTACTACGCATTAATCAAAATCGTTTTAGTTGCAAATTGATCGATATTTTTAAAATAAGTATAGCCAGGGGAATGATAATTCTCAAGAACTACCCAAAACCGTTAAGCTACCATGGCTTTTTACTAATTAATAACTGAAATATAAATGACAAAATTATTTTAATTGTCGCTGGTTAATTAATAACCTGTGCAGTTTAATTAGTGTGTTTAATTAAATCTACTCAAACATGTTTAAAGCCTGCATTGTGTATTGAGGTAGAAAGGCTACATTATTTAATCATTGAGTCATTATTGGTCCTGCCGCATAATTGTCTGCTTTAATTAGAGAGAGGCTAATGATGCAGGCCCGTATAATCATGGCATGATGATTGGATTGGAAACAGGAGCCTATAACGAAAAATCATTTGGTTCAATGTACCATCGCGAACAGGGATTGTTGAACCACTTACGTATGTTTGTAACTTGGTCGTGTAATACTAATCCAATAGCTGACATCTAGTCGGTCACTTCGCTCATTGATAACACGTTACGTCTAAATTGTGAACAGTGGCAAGTGGCTCAACAATCCCGGTTCGTGATTGTACGAATGCTCGTGTGGTGTCGGGCATGGAATTGTCCTCTCCGTTTCTATCATGGATGCCGTAAGATGTGGCTACCAACCTGTCACTTTTATATCTGACAACTTAAAACCAATAAAATATATTAGAAGTAGTGAAATAAAATGGATCTAGTCACGTTTTTATATCGTGATTAGTTAATATGTTTCGGACCGATCCGTGACCCATCATCTGGAGCTTGTGGATGTATACTGCTTAGAGTAGTGCACATTGTAAATATGGCACGTAGCTCCAGATGATGGGTTAAGAATTATCCTGAAAGATGTCGAGCTAATCTGGATATAAAAGCGTGAGTAGGTCCGTTTTGTATCACTATGAGTGAGTCTCACGGTGGTTTATGTTTAAACCAAACATGTGCCAAAAATGGCTTCGAAACGTGAAATAGTCATAGATTTCTCCACATAGCTTTTCTTGATTTCCTACCCCGTTTGGAAAACAGGTCTAATGTGTGTGTCTCACGACAGTATCAATTCAATTAAATTCGCTGTCACACGAAAAGTGCGTAGTTAATCAATTAGGTGCATATTTACATAAGAATAATATTCTAAACGAGTGTCAACATGGTTTCCAAAAAGGAAAAAGTACAAATACCTTACTAACAAATTTTACCAACGAAATCAATAGTTATTTAGCAGATAAAAAAGTTGTAGTAGCTGTATTTTTCGATTTTCGGAAGGCATTCGACACCCTGGAAACGGACATGCTCCTTGACGCCATGAGGGAGTGCGGTGTGGGCGAGCCGCTGAACCAGTGGTTTGGCGAATACCTCACCGCGCGCTCCTACCGCGTGCGGGTGGCGGAGACCATGAGCGACGAGCAAGCCGTGCGCTGCGGCGTGCCGCAGGGCTCGGGCTGCGGGCCCGTGTGCTACCTGCTGCACGTCAACAGCCTGTGCGGCGTGCTGCGGCACTGCTCGCCGCACATGTTCGCCGACGACCTGTGCGTGCTGCGCGCCGGCGCCGCCGCCGACCTGGACGGCGTCTGCCGGGAGGTGCAGCGGGACGTCGACGCCGTCGTCAGGTGGTCACACGATAACGGAATTGTTTTAAACGCAGATAAAACTAAGTTGCTGATTCTACGCTCACCAAACTTACGATAACGACCAAGCCTACGATAGTTACGCATGACTTCTCCTGTTTCCATGGTGCCCCATGCCAGTGTGAGCCAATAGAGCGTGTTAAGTGTATAACCTACCTTGGCATGAAAATAGATGAAAATTTTTCATGGTCATCTCATATAGAGTACATTTGTAGTAAATTAAGAGTCCTACTTGGTAGATTTTATCATCTAAGATATAGAATACCCTTAAGCACCCTAAAATGTATTTATATATCACTTGTCGAATCAATAATAGGTTACTCTCTGGATTGCTATGGCCTCACCTTTAAAACAAACTTGGAAAAATTTGAAAAATTGCAAATTAGATTCCTCAAACTATTAGTAAACAATAAACCTAGAAATAGATGTAAAAATGATTATTATAAGTTATTCAAAATATGCAAAATTCTACCGGCAACCCTAAGACACAAATATACATTTTTAGTTAACCAGCACAGCAATCAAGAGAGTAATCTATCACAATTGAGCCAAAAGCATGGTACCAGGTCAGTAGCTGCAGGTAAATACGCAGTCCTCAGAGTAAGCAATTACTATGGGGACAGGCTTGTCAAAAGGCGACTACCGTACTTGCTTAACGCTCTACCTGCAGCTATTAGGAAGGAGTACAATTTAAATAAATTTAGGAAAACCTTGTTTGAACACTACCTACATCTACTTTAATAATTTAATATAATATAATATAATATAATGTAAGTACTCAAACAAAAAATTGTTGATGTGACTGAAAGGATCCCACAGTCAAACTGTGTAAACAGTTTTGAGGGACGATGTACTTAGCAATTAAGTATATATCATTTGTGATAAGAACAATAAATAAATAAAAATAATAAAAACCACCTTCAGCAGTCAAGCTTCCACATCCAGATGCAGCCTTACATACCACACCACCAGCTGTTAAGAAAATACAAGATTAAAAAATCAACTGCATCTGATGGTAGTGGTAATGTGTACCAACCAAAGATCGAGTGGTTCCCCGAATTTCATTCATTTATAAGAAATGTAATGGTGAAAAAAAAAGCCCGGCTATACGGAAGAAGGTCCGAAAAAAACAAAGGCATTTGAATTTAACATTTTTGTTTTTTAAAGATGGATGAAACCAACGTTATTATACTTTGGTAGGTGGACCTTCTATCAACAAATAAACCGCACAAACAATGCAATAAAGGGTCGGCACAATAAGGTAAATAAAATCCTTAAACCAAAACCCAACATACTCCAACATCCTGCAAAGATTAATGAGAAACGACGAATTGAAATTAAGAAGAAAGGAGTGGTCAAAAAGGAAACCAGAAATAATCAAGGTCAACGACAAAATTAGGTACTCAAATTATAAATAATTATGAAAACCACAAAATTAACCTTGCCTTATGTATTGAACAATTGACAATGAATCGGAACTGTTACTATGATTTTTTTGCACCAGGAACTTCTGGCTACACAACTCAAAACATAAATGCAGGTACTACCGGTAGTAGCACCGCTAGCACCCAACAGCAAAATACAACCCCAACCCCTATGGAAGAATCGAGGATTGATGACTCTTCTAAACACAAATAAAGTAAAATTGCTATTGTTTGATTTATCCTTTAACTTGATATAAAAATAAATACATATAACTTTATAAAAAGTTTCTTATTGCTTATCTTAACCCTTTAATTCGCAGTGTAAAGTATACTGAACATGAGATATAAAAAAATACAGCGACTTGAATTTGATTTATTCCACCATTTCTTTAAAACAAAATGATAGTCTAAATCTTGAGGTATCTCTCTCTCTTATATTTTTGTACCAGGTATATTTGTTTATTTTTGTACCAAGACCAACCTACCGCAAAAAAAAGAAACGAAAGACAGACTCCGAATTAAAAAAAGGGCATTGATTGACGCAGCACACAATCTATTGAAAAACGACAGTCAAAGTCAAACAAATCCATTTGGGCTGTATGTCGGAAAAAAATGGATGAAATAGAACCCGGTTCGCAGCGTGATCTCGCCGAGAAACTTATTTCATTGTGCTGTTTTTTGCAAAATCAAATCGCTTAACTTTCGACACAAAAATTGAAATAGCTGCAACCCAAAAATCCCATCCTATTCCAACACTTTACATTCTACATAACATAAGCAATATTTTGCACCCTCTGCTTAACAGTGCTCATCCTCATCCTCATTACAAAATAGATTTCAGATTAAAATTCAATCCCTTTCACCTCCTTCCCATCAAACTGTGCATAGTCCTTAATATGCAACGTGTTACAAAAGACAGGGTAACAAATGTAATAAATTATTAGGCGAAAAATATTGTAAACCCTAGTAAGCTGTCACCTCAGAGCATATAATACTAGAGAGCGGAAACCAAATGGAAAATACTAGATGGAAGAGGTAATAGTATAATAGTTATACCTACGTTGCTGGTCTGTTGCTTAAAAAATGTGTCTATATCCTTAGTCGCCTCCGCGGAAGAAATGGAGTGGTCATCATTAATCTAGACGGGATGCAGCGTTGTGTTGTTGCAATAGGCCCGGATGTGTGGCGTGCCTGGGTTTGATATTCCTAGGTTTCATTATAAATCTAGTTTCATATTAAATCATTGTATTTCTCTGCATCGAGCGGTTAGCACAATCTCTAAAAATTGACAAAATATTTATTTCCTATTTGCTGCCTTTAACGGTCCTGCTGCAGTTGCAAGCGGCTAATAATAGTAATGATAAGAGAAATGTTACAATATCACCGTTTAAAGAAGATTATTATCCATCGTGTGCATCGGCTTCGTAGAACATAAAAAGAATTTTCGTCTTGGATGGGAACAACAGCACAACATCTCCCACACAGCATTGGTATGTAAATTTTTATGTTGGAAAAAAGGGCACCACTACTACAGCAACCCCACCCGTCATAATTCGTGTTAATCAAGATGAGACCATCGATTTACCATTATGCATAAATAGTGAAATGGTGGTTTTAAAAATGGAATTGGTGAGAGAGCAAGTTTTCTTCTCGGAGAAAGACAAGATGCAGGTGCACATCGTGTAAGACGGCGACATGTGAGACGGGAGACAACTCTCAAACATGGGCTAAATAACTCAATGGGGATATGACTTAATAATTAAACATTCTTTTTTTTGTTTTTAGCAAACCATAGTCATAATCTTGGTTATGTCTATTTCACACTTCGTGCGCTCTGCCTACCCCATTTGGGATTATATTATAGGCGTGATTATATGTATGTATGTATGTATAATCAACAATCGCAACAGCACCAACAGCAGCGGCAACAACCATCAAATCAATCATCGCCTCGTTTATTTCGCCATCTCACCCCCTCCTCCTCCTCTGAAGAATGGTCGGAGACGGAGGATGAGGAACGGTATTCCACCCATCACAAGAAGATGTGGTTGTCGACTTTCCAAAATGATGATGACCTAAGCATGTGGACAACACCGGTATCGCTTCATTGTTTACGAACCGCGGTACGCAACATGTTTACGCGCATCTACCTGAATACTACAGACCACTATGGAAAATACACTTTATGCTCTCTCAACCTAATTACAATGTGGGATGAGCTAAGTGACAAAATGGAGGAGATGGTTGGGGACGCAAATTTAGTGTTTAAGGAGCCCCTTTTACCCGTGGTCCCCCGGCTATGACCCACAGTGGGTCCACGGGTAATTTTTTTTTCCCCGTAGACCCATTGTTCTAGAATGGGACTACTGGTAATTGAAACAAAACTGCCTTTTCCCCGTGGTCCACCGCACTGCGGTCATATAAGATTAAACAGATTGGATAATTTTCATTACGTACAATCTCTTTGCATTTCCCGGTTTATGCCCTACGTCATTATGTCTTTTCAAAGTCACGTAGTCTAGTTTCTTATTCTGTATATGTTCTGTGAAAATACATATTTTGCAAAATGAGTGCGGCAGTTAAAATAATACAGAGGAAAGGCGGAACTGTAATGTTATACAACAGATACACATTTTACAAACATAAGGATAATAAAAGTACCCCAACAGCTATTTGGACTTGCAGTAAAAAGCGAAAGAGACTACCACCCAAATACTTTGCCGGGGCGCGACCTGATGACAACTCGAAAAATGAGTTGTTATTTACTACTAGCTGTGCCCGCGACTCCGTCCGCGTGGAATAGTGACTAAT
>BHDV01056895.1:122231-143936 GCA_005406045.1 Adoxophyes honmai | reverse complement strand
AATAGAATCTGCATTCTCCTGCGAATTTCCTTGTAATTATAGTCGCAAAAAAGCATCACTTTTCGACGCGGAGTAACTTCCTTACGAGTGTCAAGTTTTCTAGTTGGTTCCGTCTTATCATTACTACATCGTGTACTCGCGAACGGACTTAGTATTGGTCTATAAATGGGTTCAGAATAATTTTCTTCTTCTGTGTCTGTAAAATGTAGTCTTGTTTTGTTATTTACACTTTTCCGTCCTGTTCTATTATTATTAGTATTCACCGGGGTAGATTTGCATATGCGGGTTAGTGTTTTGGTTCTCTTTTCGTATGCACTGATTTCTTTCTTAAGTGTTCCGTTTTCCATAATAAGATTTTCAATTTCATTTTCCGCACTTATTAATTTTTCCTGTAATTCTGCGTTTTTTTTCTTAAGTTCCTCAAGCTCATCTTTTAAATTATAACTAAAATTTGGACAGCTTCGATCATGAGTTTTTGTACAGTCTTCCTCGTTGTTATCGTCCGACGTAAGGGAGTCAAGAGAATCAAAAGAATTAGCGGTCGATATATTGACATTATAGTTGATACGTTTTGTTACATAGTCAGATGGCGTGTGCATGTTTCGTACGCTTGGCGCGGAAGGTGTGGATGATGCCGAAGTTGTGCTATGTGTTTTTAGCAAGGGACGGCTAAAATCATGTTGTACTTTTAGGCACTTTACACAAGTCCAACTGTGAGTTTTCTTTGCACGTATGAGATTAAATAGTTGTTCCGAAATTTTTGTACAACTTACGTGATAAGGTTTTTTGCATCTGTTGCATGTTATAAATGATTTACCTATGATATTCTTTGAACATTTCATGCACTTAGCCATTTTGTAGCTCTCCACCTGGTGTCCGTTTTCCTCCTGTGTGATGATGTCCGCTATGGTCGTATGTCAGCGGCCGCGCACGGCACTGCAAAGTACCCTCCGATTTCGTGATATCCGCGAATGACTCACCGCGTCGTGCTGTTCGCGTTGTTAACGGGCACGTTACATTAAAATATTTAAAATGTTTTTAACCATTTCTCCGAAACTACTTAGTATTTTTTAAAACTGTTTTCTTCATTTTGTTGCTTTTTTCACTGACTACACAGCAATATCACTTCACAAGACAAATTCTAAGATTTAGCATTAATTTTTATTTATAATACCGGAGACAGATTTAAAGTGACCGCCTTGCGCTAGCGTTCGTGACGTTGAAATGAAATTAATAAAATATTTTTTTTCAGTTTTTCTTTAATATGTTGTAATCTGAACTATTGTATATAGTAGGACATATACAAACTTACATTTTAGGATAAAAATAAAATCATATAGTTAACGAAATATTTTTATTTTAATTAAAACGTGGTAATCACTATACTTTTCATTTTCCCCTACAACAATAACAACTTTAGTATAGTGAGTTCTAAAATATATTTATTCAGCCCACTAGAGTATCATAAAGTTCTCATTATTATTCTACAAGTCTTATTTTTTTATTTATATACGATCAAAGTTACGTAATAATCACAATTTGACTCCCATACATTTGGGAAAAGGGTCCTTATGACCAATCACAGACAAAACATATGAATAATTACAAAATGGCACATTATTTACATTATTTTTTGCCTAATCTTGTATTACCACACAATAATGAAGAAAAAAGGTTATTACAATTATACTCAAAATCTTTATCTGTAAGAAGTTATTCTCATTTAACGTCAACGAATAATTAAAATAGTCTGTTACTACTAAGGAACCATTCATAGTAAGTATCACGTAATAAAGATAATTTGACGCGATTTCTGATAGGGGTAAGGGGGGAAGGGGGGACACACATTCCAATTATAATAATTTGCTAGATTGTGATTAATGATTATTACTTATTTTACCTACTACTAAATTATTTATTTTCTACTGATTTCCTTTTTTTACAAAAGTAAACACCATTTCGTACTTGGTTCCTGTGGCCGAGTTCACCACAGTAGCTACTTGTAAGTTTTAGTTCAACGTGCAAAATATCGTATGTAAGAGAGAGATCTATAGATGCCTCAGCCTATAGGCTGAGCGGCGGCATAACGCGAGAGAGCGTTCGCCGTCCACGCCGTCGCGAGATGTTTTGACGTCAAACGAGAAATGTAGGGTAGGTAAAATCTAAAAAAACCTGGCAAGAGCTTGTCGGCACGCACATGATAGGGTTCCGTAGCTAGCTAAATTTCATTTTGCGGTTGACTCCATACATTTTGTACGGACGACTGTAACTACATAAGTTGGTCGAGTTGTATAAAAATAACTATTCATGATACTGAGTCCGCCTTAATTTTATTTTAAAGTACTTACTTTGAGGTATATACCGTATCTTTTTTAGAATTATTTTAGTAATATTTCAAAAGTTACGGTAGGGGGACACCTAAAATTTTAACGTTGTTTTAGATTATTACAAGGTTTGATCTACATAGTTTCTTTTGTTGCGTTTTAAAAGACCTTTTTAACGATACCCCACACGTTGGGGTTAGTCCAATTTAATTTTATAAATTCACTTTTCTTTGTATGGGAGGGGGGCTGAAAATAAAATATTTTTTCATAATTTTAAAAAACAACTTTTGGAACTTCATTATCTATCTCTCCGCCAATTTACGTGATAATCGGTGAAGTAGCAGTACGAGCCCGGACGGACGGATGGACAGACATGACGAAACTATAAGAGTTCCTTGTGGACTATGGAACCCTAATGACCACTGATACTGTGCAAAGATAATGTATTTGCAAAGTATCTAACTATTTAGGAGTTTAAACAAGTTTATCTATTGACCTTTGCCATTATTGTATGCAATTTCCCATAAGGACCCTTTTCTACTAAACTTTAAACTGGGTTTTAATTAAGAAATAATGAACTTACACAACTGAAACCTAGGTACAAATATACCTATATCTTTATATTTTACTATTTCGCATAAAACAAAAAAATGATAATATTGAACGATTTTACAAAACAGCTAATATCTCCGTAACTAGAAACTGCCATAAGGACCCTTTTCTCATGGACGGTCACATATGTCTTTTGTCAACTTAAAACCCAAGAATTGTGCTAATAGTGGCAGGGCCGTGTTTAACCCATGTAGCAACCCATAGCTAGCGTGCGGTCAAAATGAAATGGGTACAAAGTACAAGTACAACCTGGGACCTAGAAAGGGTAGTTGGTAGTGTTAAATCCGGAACTGCTATAAAACCTAGGTCAAGCAACACAATTTTTCTTCATATTTCAAAGCAAAGTTGAAACCTATGAATGCAGCCTTATGCTGATCTTTACTCCCGCCATTGACGATGACTTTGGGATGTGGGCGAGTCCTAAAACTCGATTAACCTGGTACAATTTGATCGTCAATGGCGAATCGTCGCTCCAAAGAGCGAACAACCAACGGAGCGACACCGGAGCTTTAGGAAAAACCAACATCCCGGAGTGATCGTCAATGGGGGGCATTAGTTTCCAAATTAATCATAATGAATTCACAGAATTGTCAACTCACATCCACATTCTCCTCATCCATCACAACCTTGTTGAACTTGACTCCGTCACCAACCATGGCTTTGTCGAGATGTGTTTGCGATGTGTCGCAGAGTGTCACGTGTTCCACCGAGTCTGGTAGTAGGTGCCGGGAAATATAGCCTCGACCCGCCCCTGGAAATTGATGGGATGTAATTAGAAATGATAGGCATCAATTGAAACAAGGGTAGTTTACTAGAATATTACTTTAAGGTTGCCATACTATACAATGTATAAATTTGGGTTGCGACCCGAGGTTAAGAAACAATGCTATACAAATGCTGGCTAAGCCGGAGGTGATATTTGTTTGCTATTAATATGCTTAGTCAAGATATAATGGCATAGGAATAAAGAGAGAGAAAGGAGGAAAAAAAAGAAAAAAAAACCTCTAAAGTGTGAAATCGAATTAGAGATCAAAAATGTAAACAAACAACTGTCAATGTCAAAGTGACATTCCAGAGGTAGTTAACCTGTTTTGTTACTAATTGATATATTATTGTATTAATTTTTTAACTAGTTTTTTTTTTTCAATGGCTTTCACCCTTGCTTGATTGGCAAGGAGTATTTTGCCAATGTTGTTGTAGAGACATAACACATGCGAGGAGAACGTTCGGTTATTTTTATTTTATTTTTTTAAAAAGCATATATTTAGCATAACATAAAAAATAATAATTCTAAAATCATCAAGGCACAAACCACGAGTCCATAGAAAAAAAATGCTATACCTACATGGTGACTTTTAATTGATATTCAGGAAACCATTATTTATACATACATACAAACATCACGTCTGTAGTCCCTATTGGGGTAGGTAGAGCTCACGAAACGGTACATAATGCATACAAAACCATGACTATTTACATTTCATGGCATCTTGTAGCATATTTTTTTAGGTTTTAAGTTGACCAATTACTATTACTAATTATTTGCAGGCAGTAGCGATCAAAATTGTATAATTACTTGAAATAATAATTACTTATTTATTCATCTCTCTCTCCAGGAAAAATAAAAAAAAACCTGTCTAATAATTGTCAAGTCAAGAATTATTTACAGCAAAAGCTACGTATAGGTACTTACCAAGTTCCACAGCATTTTTGAAAACTCTCTTTATGTCTAATATCCTATCGGCGGTCCGCCAACCAACCTCTTCTTTGATATATTCTGCTAAGTGGTAATCTTCCCTTTGTGCCGACCGTTCCCTTTGCAAAATCTTCACTTTCCTATCAAAAACGTTCATAGTACGATAGACCGAACTAGCAGTTTTCTGTTTAGGAGCATTGGAACTCTTATTTCTGTACAAAACATTATTAAACTCGCTTGAATTACGTAAATATTTTGAATTGATTTTAATGCTTTTTATGAGGTATTGGCGAGATGTAAAGCTAAGTAGCTGAGTGTGTAACATGTTGCTAATGATAAATAATTAATGTAACTAAGTATTTTGTTTTTTAAACATAATTTTCACCAATTTAACATAAGAAAATCATTCGCTTATAGGTTGTTTTTCAGTACATCAACTGACTGACAAACGTCTAGACGTCTACTGTCATTGTCATTACTGACGGAAAGGTTACGTCCAGGAACAAAATTAAAGTTGAATTTGATCACCATCCACACCGTTTTTTACTGATAGGAAAATACGGCTGTATCACCACCACATATATATACGCAACCACTGTTACTACCCTGCTCTATCTACCGCAAAGCTCTTATATTAAACTTGGCTTGATATGTGCAGATTGGTGAACTTGTTATTTTCTTAATTTCTCAACAATCTTATCGGGCTTAGGTTTACATTGGTCCTGAGAGAGATTGCTCTGTAGCGATGCGGCCTCTCCCCTTGTTTTTTTTTATTTCTGTAGTCCCTGTAGTCTGTACTGTTTTATAAAGTTCAATAAAGCAATTTTTATGAAATTATTGAAAAGTCTAGTAAAAATACCACTTTACAATGTCAGTGTCAGTGTCAAATTGTCATCTGGATTGGAGGTTATGCCGATGATTATTTTTTTCAGCGAGAGCGAAATATTACAATACATTAATTTCACCTTTCTATTCCGTAATCTAGTCGATCTTATAAAGTAAGTATAATTGTTAATTTTTATATAACCATCCATATTACGTTTGCTGAATAATTACTAGCTGATTTGTTAACAAAATTATGGAAAAAAGACGCTTCTTATCAATGTTTTTCTACGAATATTTTTAAGGAAATCGTCCAGATTTATACTCAATTAGTTCATTAATTCCCCGTTTGTTCCCTCCAGGACAAACTAAGAATAACTATTTATCAGCATTACATTTTTAATGGATTCATAAGTTCATAACAATTTCATATTTTACAGATGTGGCCCATCATAGCAGCATTTCTTCGTACAAATGCGCCATATCTGACCTTACCGTTTGCAGCACTAGTGGGAGTCATAGGCTACAATCTTGAAAGTATTCTGTCAGATAGATATACACCATACAACAGTTAGTATATTTATTTATGTTAATCATTTAGATCATCATAATGTTTTTGTTTTAGTAGGTATAAAGTAGGTTATAGTATATTTTAGGCGACAGGCTAGCAACCTGTCATTATCGCTATAAAGTTTGTTGGAAGATACTGAAGATTTGAAGTGGTGGGGATAAGTTTGAGCATCGCTTTTTCAGTTAAAATTTTGCCTTGCCCACCATTATAGCTAAAATATTTTTAACGAAAAAAAAATCATTTGGTGATCCCAAAATCCCTACTCCTCCCTATTACTCAGAAGTCCCCAATAGCACTTTTTATTTTCAACCTATCTGTATTTTTTTACGAAGATATGTTTTTTTTTCAATTTTTTTTACAGAAGCCATTCAAGACCAGAGATTAGACAGGCAAGATGACACACTAAAAGACCCTACAAATGTTGAAAAACTCCAGTACAAAGAAAATGTTTTGGGGAAAAATGTGTCACCATCTCTGCAGAAAGAAAAAATATAGTTTTTATTTGTAGTAAATTGTTATTGTTAACTTAATATTGTATGTGATAAAAGGAAATTGTTGATGATCAAATACAGAGTAATTTTAAGATAATATGAGTATATAAACTAGATAATATTTTAGCAACCTTGCAATAAAAAAAATCTTTTTAGGCCCATTTCTGACATCACTATCAACTTTTTCTCACTAGTTCCTTTATTTAAAGAACTTCAGATATCTTAGTTAGTTTATTTCATAGTAGGTAAATCTACTTTATTAAAATATAATACAATTTAATTGAATAATTAAAAAATATTGCATTTAACTTTTTTGAGCAAACAACACTGAAATTTAATTACTTATTTTGATAAAATAACACTACCTATTGAGAAAATTATTCTGACTAGTTTTATATACAACAACGGAACTAGTGGAAAACTTCCATAAGTCAATAATTAAAACCGTTACAATGTGTTTGCATTTTTAAAGTCAAGAAATTACAGGCAACTGTACAGAAAGAGTAGAAATTAAATAAAGTTGCCACTTTCCTCGCAAACGTCACTTTGACGTAAATTGCTTAAATATGGCAACAATTTTCAAGACAAATTTTTGTTTTTTTCTGACAGTTTTCTTCTGTTTTGATCGTGTACCACAGACCCTGTATTTGGCCTTACTATCCCTACAGACAATCTGAAGATGATACTATTTTATTTTGTAATGTATTTATTGTACATAGTAGTTAGAAGTAGTTAGTAGTGTAATAAATGGTTTGGCAATGTTCTTTAGTACTTATTACTCGATTTATGTTGAGTTTAGAATGATACCTCTCCATTTCTTCCGTAGGTGTCGTAAGAGGCGACTAAGAAAATAGTTGTCACTATTAAGCTATGTTCACACCTGTGCGCTTTCTCGTTCACCTTGCGTCTTCCTCTGACGCATGCCCGTGCAACCACAGCGCATGCGTTGGATGGAACTAGATCCGTCCTCAATGAAGACGCGCTGGCGGCATGCGCTGTGGTTGGTGGTTGCACGGGCATGCGTCAGAGGAAGACGCAAGGTGAACGCGAAAGCGCACTTGTGTGGACATAGCTTTATACATACATACACATACATATTCACACGCCTGTATTCCCAAAAGGCGTAGGCAGAGCACATGAATTCAAAAATCCAGTGCCACGTTTAGCAATTTCGGGGTAACCAGATTGTTAAACGTGATATTGCAGTGACAGGTTGCTAGCCCATCGCCCACAATACACTATTAGTGCTAGACTACACTAACCCTTTCCCAGAGTCGACTACGACACCCACGGGAAGAAAGGGACTATTATACCTCTTACCCAACTTAAAGTGACTGCGAAACGTGGATTAGTCAAGATTTGTCTTTGTAGCGTTTCCTGAGCTCTGCCAACCCCATTTTGGAAAACAGAGGCGATGTACGTTTTTTTCTACTTATTTTACACAGATTTCATAAAGCAGATATGGCATTTGTAAGTCAGTAACATTCCAGTTGTTCGAACTGCAATATATCCAACTGCATTACGACCGCGTGGGCAGATTGCAGTTGTTGCGCGTTGACAAGGGCTGCACATTAGTCTTGCTGCGGTCGCACCGACTGCATGAAACTGTCTAAGCAAGTAGGTTAGTCAGTAGATTGCGGATTTTGTGACATATCTTAGAGAAATCACAGAAATCATCAATGAAGGAC
The DNA here is from genome assembly GCA_005406045.1 of Adoxophyes honmai. Lineage (NCBI taxonomy): Eukaryota > Metazoa > Arthropoda > Insecta > Lepidoptera > Tortricidae > Adoxophyes > Adoxophyes honmai. Next base: position 135,732 of record BHDV01056895.1, on the reverse strand, counting down.
AACACGAACACCAATAAATAAAACAAAAGTTGATTTTCAAATATATTTCAGTAATCAAAATATAATAATAGGCTTACACGTTAATAGTTACAAATCGTATCTCATCGCGTGAAGTGTTTTACAAAAACTGGGCAAATACGCAGGGGTCCGGAGCACTTTAATAGCAAACATTCTATACAGTAGGCGGCCGAAAAACGCCTAAAAAAGCCGCCATCGCGCCTACAAAATGGCGGGAAAATTGACAGCTGTCAATATTTTTTTAATCTCACCATTTTGGTAGACGCTTGGTCATGCAAAATACACGAAACAATGACTAAAAACCACATATAGCCCGAATAAAAACCGATTTTATTTACAAGCCAATAAATTACAATCCCATAGAGTATTACATATTTTTTACATAAATCCTTAGTGCATTTTTTATTCACATTGTACCTTCGCGAATTAAAAAAAACTGTCCCCTTAAGTGCTACATCGTGAAGTTACTTTTTAATGTGCACTTATTTTTTTAATTGAACAAAAAGTTTTCAATCAATTATAAGACCGTTTTAAAGTCTATTTATAAATCTATCGCTATTTATTATCGTCGGTTAGTTAAATTAATACTTTCGTCCTGTAATTTACTTAAAAATGTGTTTATACTTATAAAATATGATTGTATGTATAGTTACATCAGTTATCCAGCTAAGTATTTACAATAGTCTTTCTCGGCTACATATTTTATAATTTTATCTTTTAAAACATTAGGTTCATTGTAGGCAAGCATTGTCTTCATCAATTCAATATTTTGACTGCCATTTGTAACAATTTCAAATATTAAGTTCATCGTATACTTACATAAACTACAATATTTTGAAATCGGTAACTTTCTCTCCTGGAATTTTCACCAATGGTAATTAATAAAGTCTTTGACAGATTCGTAACCAGGGTTCGCAACCTGAAAATTTAGAGTTACCAAGAAGGTTCAAATTCTAGGTAAGGTACAAAAATGGCGGCCAAAAGTCAACTTAAAACTACTGATTACCAAACAAGAGTCAAATATCACATAACCAGATTTAAATCGAAAAACAAAGTCAGGAACTTCTTTCTATGTGAGTATTTACATATTTTTATTCTTAAATTATTTTTATTACAAATAAAATTCCGCGCTATTTTTTTTTTCAATAATTATGAGCAATTAGGTATATTTAACTACTATTGGTCAAGATTTATGTTGCAGTGGGTAAGGAAACTGGTAAAATATTGTAAGCCTAGTTATTAAAAGCCTCAATAATCGCCATAACTTCGATTGAACGCTTTACACAGAGCAAAAACGCTATTTTAGAAAGTCTGAAAAAATATAAATTTAATAACTGGTAAGTCTTCGATCGCCTCAAAATGCTGCTGTAAAACCAACAAACACAAGACATTTATAGCTTTACTACAGTTTAAAATTAATTTCAGGTCATAACCAACTATGAAACTATTAAATAATTTGGCAATGTAACATCAATAACATTTTTGCTCTGTTCCCCTTAATTAAATAAATAAATGCAATATTTTTTAACGGATACAATTTTACAATTATAACTGACTTTTATAAAACTTCGGTGTACAATGTCTTCCCGATTTTACAGGTAATTAAAATACATTGGAATCTACGAGTACTAGTACAAATTCCAATAAAGAATAGACATTAGAAGGCACCACTGCCATGGCAACAATTATGCAAGAAAAAATGGTTTTACAGTGTTGCTATTTTTTATTGACGCATTTTAAAATCCAAGTGAAATTGTATCCGTTCTCTAAAAAAAACATGGACGCGCTTTTAGCAGGACGTATTGATTGAATAAATAAAATAACTAACCGTCTGTTTTCTGAGCACAATTCTTCTAAATTAACGCCTATCTAAGATTTTATATTACACCTAAGACGAACCGAACGGTGGCGTAGCGCCGAGCCAGTGTGTCGAGATTCTATGTCACTTTTATCCTTTGCTTTTATTTATGTAACTATCCGTTGCCCGTTAGTCCACTATTACATAATTCGCGAACTTCTATCGTCAGCTTGTTGCATATCAAATTTTATCAAAAGTAGTCGAGCCATTTACGCATGAAGAAGTAATAAACATAGACACACACAAATTTTCGCCTATATAAAGTCAGTGTCGTCCGGACGAGCTAAAATTTAATTGTTAAAATAAAATGAGAAATCTATACAAGATAACATTCGCAAACTGATATCCGTAGGTTCTTAATGTTTTTTTTTTCAATTGTTATTTTGTAACTCCTCTCTTTCGTCTCCATCTAGGCCCAATACTAGAGCAAACAAAAAAAAAGATGGCGCCACTTTCTTTGCAAAGTTCACTTTTGACGTTTGACTTTTTTTTTCTTGTCTACCTTTACTGGTTGGTCTGAAGTCACAAGCTTAAAAATCCCTTAGAGTTTTATTACATTTCTTTTTACAGCAATAGTAACATAGAATTTTGACACACAGCAATTTAAAGCTAGCCGTCCTATCATACCAAGCATACAGTACAAATTGTATACTCAAAGCTTTTTTTTCTATAAATAAATAATATTATAGAATAATTACAGGGTGTTCCGAACTTGCCCAAAAATCAGTTCACACATTTGAAATACATTAATGTATTGATAAATGCCAGTAAACTCTTTCTTTTCGTACGACGAAGATTTTTAAATCGCAACAGTGTCTTAAATTGATATTTTACTTTGACTAAACTGATTATCCCGTGTGGTGTCAAATTAAAAACAAGAAACACCTCTCAATTTCTTCGGCGAATGTCGTAAGAGACGAGTAAGAAGTAGGTTTAGGTATGTTTACTATTATACTTCGTTCGTCTATGATTTAAACCTAAAAATAACCACAAAACGTGAAATATTGTATATATGTGAGTAAATTTAGATTCTTATGCAGTGACTCTTAATGATTTACTGTTGTTCATAAAATTCTATCGCCATTACGTTTTAGTGTTTAAAAATACAGTTTTTAGTATCGATACTAAAAGGTTAAAAAGATAAAAGAATTTACTTTAAGGGCAAGCTCAGAACACGGTCTAGATTAAAAAAAACATCCCATTACGATACAAGTGGCATAAGTAACATTATTTAAAAATCGTTTCATTTAAATCGAACTATACCATTTTTTATTTACACGTTCTATTTTACTTCGTTTCTGATCAACATTGTATTGTTTGGCCTATCCTAACGACTAATTAAAAAAATATTACATAGGTAATGATAGTAAAAGCTTTCAGAACTAAAAAAAAATGTTTTTTCAAAAGTCCACAGTCATTTTTTAACTTACATTTATTCTCAATTCCTACAAGCTAGCTGTCTTTTTTTTCGACACTGAAAATCATAGAATAGTTGTATAAAAATGGTAAAATCCCCTCAAAATGACTGCGGACCTCTGAAAAAAGAACGCCTAAAAAACTGCCCGTAAACAAAAACAAGATGCTGCCAAAAATCACAAAAATGAATCATCCTTTATCACAAAAGCAATCCTAATTCGATACCTACAACTTTATGTGGATTCGGATAGTTTACACGCCTAGAAATTATGCCGAGTTCCTACAGAATCTTAGGCCCTGCACAGACGACAGACTATCCGCAACGGACTTTTTAGTCTGTGAAAATAGAACCTATGGAATTATAATTATGCAGTAACGCACACGACGCGCTAAAAGTCCGGCGCGCAATTCATACAATCCATGCAGACTTTGTGCGCCGCAGACTCGATCGCACAAAAAGTCTGTCGTCTGCGCTGCCCCTTAGAGACGTCTCTCTTTTTAAGTCAATGAAAACAGTAGATAAATTAGTTGTATTTAATAACTGGTTGCCATGGTAACCGAATCAAAGTGAATAGTGCATTTGTTTAAGTAATTAAATAAATGTAAACAAACTCAAATGGTTCATTCAAAAACAGCGAATCAAGCCAAATCCGAGACACAAAATACAGTCCCGATGGATTGTCTCACCAATTCATATCAATTCGTTTGTTTGACATTTACTAAATTATCTAAAACAAATATTTTCAATAGTTTCATGATGCTACCTCTTGGGTAAAAATATTCTCAACCCCCTAATTTTATTGTACTTCATACGTCCATTAAACCATAGATTTATAACAATTTGCAAATATGCCTTCCCGTCACGAAGCAAATACAAGTGATTGAGTGATCGTACTAGTACTCTTTGGAAAAGTAAATCATGCCGATAGTGACTACGAAACGGACATAAAATTAGAAAATTACTGTAAAACTTACTCATATTGAAATAAAACACATACTCGAGTCTTTATATCGAAATTAACTCATCATATTTCGGGGCAATTCATGACCCATCTTCAGATAATCTTGATATAAAAACGTAAGTGTATACGTTTTATTTTACCATACCAAATAAATCTTTGGTGGCATGCCAGGTCCGTCCATATCGCTACCACCTTCCCCAAATGCTGCCCCAAAATACAAAAAGTACAATTACTGCCATGATTAAATTTAACGTTAGGCCTATGGGTCGGCAATGCATCTGCAACCCGACTGCTATTGTGGATGTAAATGGGCGATGATGTTACATTTCTTGTTGTATACAACTGTCACTAGGTTAATGTGACATGGCGGGTAATTATCTAAAATATTGTAGATATGATGTTTTGATGGCAAATGCCTTAGCACAGCAAGGTGCGTAGAGATGCGCGCAAGATAGACTGTACCTGTCACTGTCTAACTAGAGACGATAGAAAGTGACAGGTAATCTATAACTACATGACTACGTGCTAACCGTACATGATTCTTTAATTTATTTTTAAAAGCAAGTGACAGGTTTCAATAATTTTTTAAACGTTTTTTCATGAAAATTATAGTTTTAATTACTCTATAAATTTGTTTTAAGACACCACGTTACTAAAGAAGAGTTAATGTGTTCTATGTATTGTTTCGTTTGGTGTTATAAAATAAAAATACAGTGTAAAATAACTTTTAAAACTAATAAAATGAAGTCACTATCCAAAAAAATACCACACCTACTTTAAAATACTCAGATTTTATTAACGGATGGCATATCTTATGTTTATAAATCTATGGTCAAATACAACCCGCATATATTCTACCGCCTCATAGAACTATAGGAACTCGGCATCTCCCCTCTCCCTCTTACCATCCTACGGCGCGGGGGCCGGCGTATCATCTGCAGGCGAGTGCGAGCGAGACGACGAACGCTAGCGCGGGAGCGAGACGGGGAGCGTAGCTGTTGTACTGGCTGCTTTGCTCACACGTACCTGTGAATTTAATAATCATATAAATACGATGAAGAGGAACTTAAGTTACATACATACACATTATTACACATTACGCTTTTATTCCTAAATGGGGTAGGCAGAGTATACGAAACGTGTCATAAACAAAACTATGACTACATTTTTCACGTTTCCTGGCCAGTATCCAGTTCTAGGATATTTTTTTAGGTTTTGAGTTATCAGGTATAATAGTTACAGGTTGCTAGCCGTTTGCCTAAAATATACCTTCACCTATATCCTTAGTAGCTCCTTACAACATCCACTATATAAGACAACCGGTCTTGTGAAGAAGATTCCAATAGAGAGATCTCTCTCCAGGCAGATGTTACGCCTGGGGACCGAAGTCCACAGAGAGAAAGTTGGAAGTTGTATTTATGCAACCGATCATCGAAACTTCGTTAGCGCGATGTAAGATCGTTTAGTTCGGCTATTCGACGAATGTGGCGCTGGGTCGTTACAGTCATACTTGAGACGTCATAAAATGACAAGTAAGGTAAAAACAAGTATGTACCTACCAACGCTCGACGCCTCAACGCCCAGTACATGACACCTATCTGTCACCTGTCTTATTATGACATAAGGTTGCAAGTGCCAAGTATTGGGACAGTGTCGTCCGCAGGGACGTTTACCTTAGTCTATCCCATGTTGCTAAGCATGGAAGCAGCGCTATTGTCTAACGCACCAAAAATCTACAACGTTTTTAATTTGACAGTTTCAGTGTTGTTCAGTGATTTTTGGTTTCAACTGTCAAATAAAAAAAGTAAAAAAAAAAACTTTTAAGTAAAACGGTTTTATTTTAGTCTAATCAATGTGTATAAAACCGTTTTACTTAAAAGTTTTTTTTTTACTTTTTTTTTCGAGCTTTTAGTTTTTTTTTAAATTTGATATAGTGCACTGTATTCTCCTTGCAAAGGCCTTTCAATTGATACCCATATTGATGGGGTAGATAAGAATTAGATCATCCGCCATTTTGTAGCGGCGGCCATTTTGAATTTACAATGACAATGAATGTACATTATTGTATTGTCACCACAACTAAAAGCGCATACCAAATTTCAGATCAATCAGTTGACGGAAAGAGGGTGAAATTTCAATTTCTAAATTTGAACCAACAAAGACCAAAGACTAAAGTCTAAAACAAACGGGGTAAGCTAAGTAAAACCGTTTAATAATAAAAACAGTGTAGATTTTTGGTGCTTCAATAGCCCTGCAGGTCAAGATGTAGGTGGATGTAGATATTTCTCACCGTTGATGGTCAAATTGTAAGCTTTGTCGGGCGGCTGGCCGGGCAGCGCCGCGCGGTCGCACGAGTGCGAGACCACGCTGAGAGAGAGGGTCGGCGAGCCGCGGGAGTCTGAAATAAAAATAGAAACTATTGTAGTTATTTACTAAATATTAGATAGTCAAGAAAACAAAGTCTCAGTTCACAAGCACAGAATTTAATTATTGTTAACAGTTTTCGACATTAGTAAGAATAAACAACCAAGAAACAGAGATAATTAAATTATAAGACGCTTTAGTTTTTTACACAACAATAAGGCCCAGCGCAGATGACAGACTTTTTGTGCGATCGAGTCTGCGGCGCACAAACAGTCTGCGTGGATTGTATGCTCCTTTTATATATATAGATAGGTGTAGGAGGGCTTTAGCCTTTCCTCGTGTTTTTGGTGGTTAGTAACTAGTAAGATACAAAGCAGCGGGTCAACGCTCTGTGCTCCGCAACCGGCCTTTAGTCTACTAAAGTCTTTCTTACCGTTTCTCGAGTGGTGCTCGTACACGAGGCAGGCGGTCCTCGGCCTTGCGCCGCGGGCGGCCGGCGCGGCCACCACGTACCCCGCGCCGCCCGCGGACCAGCTGCCGTAGCAGTGTATTACAGGTGCTTACCGTTTCGCCAGTGATGCTCGTAAAGGCAGTGCAAGGTGCGAGCGTGAGCGCAATATTGTACGAGTGCGACAGATAGATGCTCCGCGACTTTAGAGACACGTCAGAAAGCTATGGTAAGTAGAACTGGCGAGAGAAATTACTCCTTGAACTAAGGCTACAGAAGTCACCAGGAGGTTCCTGAAATTGCTGCTTACCGTCACTATGTGTGACCCATACTTCCTACATCAATGGACCCATATGTTCAAGTGCGAGCGAGAGGGCAATATTGCACGCGTGCGACAGAGATAGACAGTAGCGGCTCAACGCTCGAACTTCGCTGTGCTCCGTAACCGGCCTTTAGACGCGTCACAAAGTAGTTTTTCTTTAAATGACTCTCCCTCTGTACTAGGATCACAGAAGGCACCAGGAGGTTCTGCAACGTGCTAGTCACCGTCACTTCGTGGGACACAAGTGCTCAAGTGCGAGCGTGAGGGCAATATTGCACGCGTGCGACAGAGAAGGGTCAACGCTCGAATGTTTCTGTGCTCCTCAACCGGCCTTTAGTATGTGCTTACCGTTTCTCGAGTGGTGCTCGTACACGAGGCAGGCGGTCCTCGGCCTTGCGCCGCGGGCGGCCGGCGCGGCCACCACGTACCCCGCGCCGCCCGCGGACCAGCTGCCGTAGCAGGTGTACACTGGAAACACAGGACATTATGACAGGGGATGTCACTTCACCACAAACACAACGTACCATCGCGAACAGGGATTGTTGAGCCACTTACCTATGTTTGTAACTTGGTCGTGTAATACTAATTCAATAGCTGTCTAGTCGGTCACATCGGTCATTGATCACACGTCTAAATTGCGAACAGTGGCAAGTGGCTCAAGAATCCCGGTTCGTGAGTATACTATTCGACATCAAATTCAAACTTGGTACGGTTTTAGAGGGAGGGGGGAGAGGGAGAGAGAGGAGAGAAAGCGAGAGAAAGGGAAGAGAGGGGTGAGAGAGAGGGGGAAGCGTAAATTTGCGCATCGTTTTTACTTGAAGAAAGCTCTGCACGCTCTTTCTCTAAAATGGTGGTAATTTTGATGCGGAATAACGTAGTTGTGTATGTGTGTAATCGAGGGTGTCAAATGTAAACTCTTTTGAAAAAAAACTATTATTGCTGAACTGAGTCAAATGGATTTTTTTTTCCTCAGAACTCAGTGCAACTTGGCCTTTTTCCGGTCCCAGATTATCGTTGAGTTTTGAGACACCTTGTATAATGCTGCCTGGATTTTACACATTTCATTTCTATACAGTATCAAGAAGAACTATTTTATATCTGTATCTAAGTTCACCATAACCAGTTATGACCCAAAGGCAGATATTCTACTAACCAGTACTGGTGCAAGCGGACTTGAACTCGATCGTGTCCTGCGAAGCCCCACACCCTACACTGGCACTGTCGTACTGCCCCGGGACACACTCCGGAGCACTCGGGTCCATCTCGTCTTCTCCTGAAAAAAAAAACACATTTTGAATGGATAATTCCACACTTGAGCCATTACCGTTTCTTCTCGTTTTCTATTCTGCAAAACGTGTGAAGACAGCAGCAGATAAAATAATAATGGCATAAGTTTCCGAACATTTTATTAACTGTTCCCATTTCCCCCAAATGGCTTTTCCCCGCTGACATTTTTTATTGAAGTATCTATTGGCAGCATCATTTTTTCCGACTTGAATCAACATAGAAACGTCGATAGGTTAAGATAGCTGCGTCTCTACTTATTTAAGTTAAACTTACAAATATACGGCTGATCTGAGGGTAGTTTTAGACTTGCCTATGGTCATCTGCTGTCGGCGCTTCCGCGAGTCAGCTAGCGAGCTCACGACGCTGTAGCGGCCGACGATCGGACACCGCTCCGGGCTCAGGCTCGTCGCTGAAACAGACACAGGTTCACAGTTTTATATCTAAACTAGCTTTCGCCAGCGGCTTCGATCGAGTTAAGAAGTATTATCCCCTTAGGAATAGAATTCATCAAAATCCTTTCTTTGGGGATGCCTACATCATAGGAGCTTTATGATGGTTTGAGATGACTGCCGGTAGTATTGGTAAGGCGGCGCAACGCAAAGGCGTCTCTAACCGACTTCAAGTGTATAGGTAGACGACTTAGTGATGAGAGTGATGCAAGGCGGTTGTCTCTAACCAACTTCAAGTGATACAGATGTAGTGAGAAATTATTTTCCTTCGTAAATCTTCGGAAAAGTTCGTTTTTATCGTTTCATTACTTAAAACAATTACAATTATTATTTAAAACTGGATATTTACCATATATTATACGGAATGAATTCCTTTTAAAATGGGTACCGAAGCTATTTGAGAGAAAACGATAAATACGAACTTTTCCGAAAATTTACGAAGGAAAATAGTTTCTCACTACATCTGTAGACGACTTACTAATAAGTGTGATGTACGGTGACCATCTCTAAGCGAATGGACTATAGGTAGACGACTTACTGATGAGTGTGATGATGCAAAGGCGACCGTGTCTAACCAAGTGGACTATGTAGATGACTTACTAATAAGAGTGATGCAAGGAGGAGCAATGCAAAGGCGTCTTTTACAGACTTTAAGTGTGTAGGTAGATGACTTACTGATGAGGGTTATAATGCAAAAGCCACAGTCTCTAAGCAAGTTGTAGTGGGCTATAGGTAGATTAAAACGTGTGTACGCAGCACGCGGCATCCTTTGATGAAGGCACGCGCAAGGCGGCGCAATGCAAAGGTGGCCATCTCTAACCAAGTAGACTATGTAGACGACTTACTAATAAGAGTGATGCAAGGCGGCGCTATGCAAAAGCGGACGACCGTCTCTAACATACTTCTAGTTCTAGTGCGTAGGTAAACGACTTACTGATAAGTGTGATGACTCCGTCTAACCAAGTGTATAGGTAGATGACTTACTGATAAGTGTGATGACCCCGTCTAACCATGTGTATAGGTAGACGACTTATTAATATAAGTGTGATGCAAGGCGGCGCAACGCAAAGGCGGCCGTCTCTAATCAAGTGGACTATGTAGATGACTTACTAATAAGTGTGATGTACGGCGGGCGCTCGGGCTCCGCGCAGGCGTCCTGCGGGGACTCCCACAGGCCGGCGCCCGAGCGGAGCTCCAGCACGTTGGCGGAGCGCCGGTGGAACACCAGGCAGACGTGGCCCGATTCACTGTTGAAAAAAACAGCCATCATCAAAACAAAATTCGTAAGACGCGATTAAAGAAAATCAAGATCAAGATCGCGATCAAGCCGTGATAGCACAGCGGTTCGAACTGTGGCCTCTCAAGCAGAGGGTCGTGGGTTCAAACCCCAGGCTCGCACCTCTGAATTTTTCGGAGTTTATGTGCGATATCAAATTTGATATTTATCACAAGCTATTCGGTGAAGGAAAACATGGTGAGGAAACCTACACACAGCGACGAAGTAATTCAACGTTGTGTGTGAAGTTCCCAATCCGCACTGGGCACGCGTGGGATCGCCCAAGCCCATACTGAGAGGAGGCCTGTGCCCTGCAGTGGGACGTATAGGCTGATGATGATGATTAAAGAAAATAGGTGTAATTTTTGCGGCCAATCTGTCTCTTATACTTCTTTTGTCTAACTTAAATCCTGATAATTGCGCTAAAAGTGACTACTAAGACATAGTTTTTTCGGTGCTCTGTCTATCCCATTTGGAATACAGGCCCAGCGAGGGCCTCTCACGCAGAGGGTCGTGGGTTCGAATCCCCTAAATTTTACGATTTACGTGCGAAATCTAATTCGATATTTAACCTATATCACCCAGCCTCTAACTGTCTCCAGATATTTGAGACAGCTGTATACTTTTTGATAAAAAAAACATTAAAATGGGAACGTAAATTTCAAAATTGGTTAAACAAAAAGTTTCATTTATTTTAAAATTTTAAAGACTCATAGTGAAACAAAACGGACAAACTATGTCTTTATATCAAAATTAACACGACATGTTTCATGATAATGATAACCCCTCATCAGAACAAGAAAGAGCGCGTTTTACTAAGCATTGCTCCCGAGAATGGGCCTCGAATTGGCCCGAAACAAAAGCTAAACATGAGCTTCTGTTTCATTTCAATATAAACTCGAAAATGACTAAAATATAAATTTTCTCACCATCCTTTGGTAACATGAGCTATCAGCTTTATGTGCTTCTTGTCTTTCTGTTCCAGAATAGAGTGACACACCAGTCGCTTCTCTTCTAAATGGCCGTCTGCATTCGCGATCTGAAAACATATACATTTTGTTAGAAATTTAACAAAAAAAATACAAATTTAACAAAAATTTAAGTACTTACATTTAATTTACAAAGTGCTCTTAGGAGCCTTTTTGCATAAATTTTAAATACTGAATAATAGTTACTTATGTGACATTAATATACGAGTGTCGTTCATGAAGTAAACCCGAAAGCCCAAAAGGTGAATTTCATAACGAGTATTTCAACGCCCAAGTATTTACAACCGCTTACAGAAATATAAATTACATCGATGTACCTGCACAAAATGCATTAATTGAAATATGTTTTTAGCCAAGTGCAATTGCGCGGGAAAATGTTTAATGGCCATTGGCTAATATACTGCGCGACGCCATTTTGCCTGGCGAGATGCGCGAGTAAGAAAGATTTCATCTGTTATTGCATATTTCTTATGCTTAAAGTTATAAGGTTTTTATTGAATTGGTCATACATTCGATTTCATTCGGTATTTGTCGGAGATTGCCGATGTACCATCGAACCAATTGATTCCTGACCCATTATAGAACCTATTCACTGTAAACGTCATAGTGACATTGCATTGCTCGACAGGCGAAATCTCAATAACGATTATTGTGACAACGTTCTGTGATGGGTCAGGAATCAGTTGGTTCTTTGTCAGAGATTGCCGATGTAACTTATATTTGTGGTACATTTGTTTTTTTACTTTTTTAATTCAAAAAGCAAGCAAGTATCACCTTTAGCGTGGCATTCTTGGTGGTGAAATGGTACTGGTGCGTGTGGTCCAGGCTGAACCACTTGTGGTGCTCCACTATCCAGCTGGGGAAGTGGCAGCGGTTATGCTCATCGTCACCTGAAAGCAAGTAACAAAAAAATAATATAGTATTCAACAACACGCCTGCGAGGTAGGTAGAGACAACAGCCCCCTTAGCATGATAGGGCGCGAGTAGAGATACGCGCGACATAGACAATACCTGTCACTGTCTAACCAGAGACGTCAGAAAGTGACAGGTAGACTATCCCGCGCGCGACGCGACTAGAGCGTGTCTTCGTGCTAAGCCTACAGAGCGCCATTCGCTCCTACTCTGACACACTTCTCTCGCTTCACTCACATTCATCACTTTCGTCATACACGCTCATAAAGGACATACCCACTAGAGAAACAATGTTGGCCACCCAGGCCCGCAAAAAGTTAGTGGTTTATCACTTACTATCGTCACCCTCACTCTCACAGAAATTATACAGTACGTCTAGTATGTTCATTTCGATGGTGTAATCGTAAACGAATTCGTTTGCGAGTTATCGCAAAATTGTATGGAAAGCGAGACAGCGCCGCCAGCGGAACGTTTGCACAACTGCCACGGTCGACAAGTCTCCATACATTCCGCGACAACTCGCAAACGAATTCGTTAACGACTGCACCATCTAAATGAACATACTAGACGTACAGAGCCTATAACCTCAGAGAAAAAAGCGTTAGCGTTACGCGCGATCTTGGGCCGGCCAATAAGGGCACAGCGATCGCCACAATGGTTTGGCGGAATCGTCTCCGAACAACCAAAATAACATTAGAACTCTAGTGGCGTCGTGATAATAGGCTATTTCACGGACTTCACGGGGTATGTATGTGTGTGTGGGACTCACTGTTCGTCAGTCGCATGGTGCGGCTGCCGTCTGTCGGCGACGACAAGCCGTTGCACGTCGCGTCGCCCGACTGCGCGATGTAGTACGTCATACTCTTGTCGCTATGCTGTCCCTTGTAGATGAAACATCTGGAAACACAAGAAAACGGTAAAATACGTAAAATCTAGCGTAAAATTGTGAGACGATTCGTGCCATTTGTCATTTAACATTTAAGTGACAGTCCATCTTTCGAACAAGGCCATAATAGAACAGTCAAGTACGTTGACGAGTATATTTACTTGGGCCAGGTAGCATCCTTCGAAAACAGGCAGTCCAAAGAAATCGACAGGCGTATTGATAATGCCTCGAAGAGCTTCTGGTCCATGAAGACGCTAATGAAGGGCAACCTTCCTCTGTCACTTAAGCGCAAACTCGTTGACGTGTGTATTCTC
>BHDV01056895.1:103969-121886 GCA_005406045.1 Adoxophyes honmai | reverse complement strand
AAAAAAAAAAAAAAAAAAAAAAGTAGTATTCTAGTGCATAATTCTCTCAGTATATAATTCACAAAAAAAAATTATAACGGATTAAAATAACGTATTTATTTATTACTACAGACATTATTATACTCTTAACCTCTTAACTTAAGACCTAAAAAATACGCAACAAGTGGATAGGCAACGTGATTTAGTCGTTGCTCTGCAAAAAATCCTTCGTAGGCAACCAACCTAATGGATAACAACCAGTTACACTAATCACAATAAAATACAGCTGCATTGTTCCAAACTTAAACTATTAACAACTTCGAGACATTCAAAATATCATGATATATCTCGTCACTAAGGTTAGTGACTGTCGACATTGACCAAGGGGGGGTTTTGCCCCACACGGCCCTAGTTCCACCCCTGATGCCATCAAGAGAATTTATCTGACGTACGAATTAGATATTTTGTATTGTATATGATTTTCAAAATTAAATAAATAAATCTAATTTAATCTAATCTTACCTATAGGTGTCCTCATCGGAAGCGACAGCGTTCCTCCTCTGCACTTGGGATATCTTCCCAACCAGATACCTAGTAGATCCCTCCTTCCACGTCGCTAGGCAGACCAACTCCTCAACTGGAAACAACAAGCAACACATTCACACACATATTCTCACGCCTGTATTCCCAAGAAGGGTAGGCAGAGCACATAAATTCAAAATCCAGTGCCATATTTAGCAATTTCAGGGTAACCAGATGGTTAAACGTATATTGCAGTGACAGGTTGCTAGCCCATCGCCCACAATACACTAACCCTTTCCCAGAGTCGACCTCTTAGGCGAAGGCTAGACGTTCAATAAATATTGTGATTCTTCAATATAAGAATACTGATGGATCACAATCTGTTCATGAATTCAGTGTATTTTCCATCAATATAGCAAGACTAGACAATCAATATGTATCACAATATGAGATAAGTATTGATGGATGACAATATTTATTGAACGTCTAGCCTTCGCCTTACGACAACCACGGGATTTCTCCACTCCTCTCTCCTCCCTGTCTCCTCCTTTCAGAGGAGATGCTATTCTAACCTGGCACCACACGGGAAACATCTTTATATTTCAATATAAATCATTATACAGAGAGTTTGGCGCAAAGTGATTTGGCGGATAGAAGACATCATTTCTTACATATTCAGCCGCCCAAAACACATTCCATTTTTAACTCTTCGGCTGAACCCTAGCTTAAATCAGATCCCCACTACATAGGGAGGTCCAGTACGCAGTGTAGGTACACCCAGCAATTGGCGACACTACCTTGTAGGGAAGATATGTTAATGTACCTATGTATGTTCATATCAATTGACTTCTCACCATTGCTCTCAGTGGCTTGCACGTCTGGACAAGCCATGTAACGCAGCAGCAGTCTCGAGTCATCGGTGCACGACTCAGCGCGAGACGGCGGGTACGTGCAGTCGCCAGCGCCGCTGTGGACAACGAAATAAGATTGAAATTCTCTTGGAGAAAGGCTCACTAAACGAAAGTCCAAAAGGTATACACATAATACTGATAGTTGTCTTGTATGTTTCCGCTATACCATTTGTTTGAGGACAATTCAAAGAAGACTATCTTTAGCTCTTTTAGAACTGGTCAATACTCTTGTATTGTCCTTAAGTCTAAATAATATGATTACTTTTTGAGATATACAGGCTACAGAAGACACCAGGAGGTACTCACCGGTTGTATGTGAAGGTGAAGGGCGCGGGCCGGAAGGGGCACGGCTGGGGCACCGGCGTCGGCTCCTTGCGGAACATGGAGTAGAGAGCCGCGTCGCCCGTGATCGACTCTACCTATCACTGTCTAACTAGAGACGTCAGCCGGCTTAGCACAGCAAGGCGCGAGTAGAGACGCGCGCGAGAGAGACTCACCCGTTACCATCTAACTAGAGACGTCAGAAAGTGATAAGTAGTCTTTCCAGCCGTCTCTCAGTACCAAGGCCACAGAAGGTCCCAGGAGGTTCCGGAACGTGCTACTTACGGACACTACGGGCGACACACGTGTTCAAGTGCGAGCGTGAGGGCAATATCACTGCACGCGTGCGACAGAGATAGCAGCAGGTCAACGCTCAAATTCGCTGTGCTCCGGTACCGGCCTTTAGACACGTCAGAAAGGGCTACAGAAGATTCCAGGAGGTTTGGTAGTCGCTCTTTAAATTACTCTTTGTACTAGGGCTGCAGAAGGTTCCAAGAGGTTCTAAAACGTGGTACTCACCGAATGACTCTCTCTCGGTACTAAGGCTACAGAAGATTCCAGGAGGTTTGGTACGGAAGGAACCACACGCGAAGTGACTCTTTGTACTAGGACTGCAGAAGGCACCAGGAGGTTCTATGCCACTCACCGGTTGTAGGTGAAGGTGAAGGGCGCGGGCCGGAAGGGGCACGGCTGGGGCACCGGCGTCGGCTCCTTTCGGAACATCGAGTAGAGCGCCGCGTCGCCCGTGATCGACTCGCAGAGGGACGAGAGTGATTCTTTTGAAGAACAGAACGCTGGAACAGAGAAAAGTTTTAATAAGCAACTTACATACATACATATTCTCACGCCTGTATTCCCAAGAGGGGTAGGCAGAGCACGTGAATTCAAAGATCCAGTGCCGCGTTTAGCAATTTCAGGGTAACCAGATGGTGATATTGCAGTGACAGGTCGCTAGCCCATCGCCCACAATACACTAACCCTTTCCCAGAGTCGACCTCTTACGACACCCACAGGAAGAAAGGGGGTGGTGCTATTCTAACCCGGCACCACACGAGTACATGCATTTGAAACATGCAAAGACCAAAACCATTACAATTTCACGCTTCGCAGTCACTTGCTAGCATAATTTTTGGTTTAAACAGATGGAAAAGGTACAATAGCGACAGGTTGCTAGCCTGTCGCCTAAAGCATACCTAAGCCTATTTCCTTAGTCGCCATCATCTATGGAAGACATCCTATGGAAGAAATTGAGATATTAATTAATGAAAATAATGAAATTGAATTGACTCACTTTCTTTATACTGTAGTACATAACGATGCTTTTCATGGATAACCATGCATCTGTAGCAGTCTTCGCTCCTGGAATTGATAACATACAAATTAATATAAACCACATACATACATGTAAAGTCCATCCATTCTTTTGTGACGAAAACAAAGTCACAGATCCGTTACGTCACTCATACATACTCGTAGAAACTAGTTAGTTAATTCATTGCATTCAGAAAGCTACTCAAAAAGAACTTGAAATCAGTAAAGAGTTGCTTTTGAGACACCGCCCATGCATTCACAATGAAGTTTTCACACGAAGCGACTAGTCACCAACTGGTTACTAAGCTGACCACAACAGACTCGGCGTGCCGGTCGCCACGCTACTGGTAACCCGAGTTTCTTTGTTTGTGTTGCCAATTTAGTTCAAAAAAGTTTTAAAACATTCATCAATTCAATGTTTTAAACTTTCGCGATTCTCACTCATATTTATATGTACGCGGGACTTAATCACGATTTTATTTACCTTCGATTTTATTTATTTCGAGTCAACTCGTGACGCTGTAACGCGGCCGAAACTTCGAGAAGGTAAAGAAAATCGTGATTAAGTCCCGCGTACATATAAATATGATTCATCAATTCATTATCAATAATCTATCATTTGTATTGTCGATTCCTGTCAACTGCATTGTCAATTCTTCTTTTACAATGTTAACTATCAAATTCTAGCTCAAGCCCGAACTCCTCGCGAGGACTGCATTCAACAATTCCAAAGTAAAAAAATACCTTCACAACAATCACAACTCATCAGTTTATGTTCTATGTAAGTACTAGCTGTACCCGCGACTTCGTCCGTGTGGAATAGTTATTTTGGGCATTACCTTTTACCTAAAAGGTAGCCTATATGACCTTTGTCCTTTCTCAGGGTCTAAAAATTGTCGATGCCTCATCAAAATCGGTTGAGAGGTTTAAGAGGAAATATGCCGGTCGAAGGAATTGAAAAATAGGTATTTGCTAAATCTATTGCTGTCGCGCCGTGACTTGCCCAGACGACGTCGAGTGCGACAAGAACAACTACAGCTCGGACCGAAAATACCTATGAAAATTATGCAAAAACAACGTCGTTTCGTAGTCCCCTGATTTCTTCTCCAAGACTTAACCGATGAAATTTGTTTTTTCATTAAATGTTTAAAAAATGTCATGACTGTGTTTCTATGTTCTTATATTTTTATATTTATAATTGTGTTAAAATTGGTTTCTAGAGGTTTGAACACAACGGAAAAAACTTACCAATTTTTAATGTTTTTGAAGGTTAATTAATATCTCTTTTAATAATTCAATAAAGAAAAAAAGTCAAACATAGGAACATGCTAATATACAATTAGATTGTTGATGTAAAAAAACATTGTTCTACGGGTAATATCCAGCGAGGAATCAGGGGACTACGTTTCCATACAAAATATGACCGCTCCATTTCCTCTTAAGCGGGAAAGCATGACAGACAGACAGAGTTACTTTCGCATTTATAATATTAGTATGTATGCAAACCCACCTATCATAAAGGAGGAACTTATCCGAGCTCTCAGTCTCAGAGCACTCCCCCTTGGACTGTATGTGCGTGGAGTTGATGGCGATGAGCCCAGGAGTGCCGGACTGGAACCAGCTGCCGGTCCAGGACGCTGGGAACGTGCAGCCGCCGCCTGGAAAGAGAAAGCAGTTCAGCATCAGGCGAATCCTTGCGGGGTTGGTAGAAACGACAGAACGCCTGATATAGTTACTATTAGTTAGTGTTGTGTCGGTAATAGGTTGACGGTGGATACGTCATCATCAGCCTATATACGTCCCATTGCAGGGCACAGGCCTCCCCTCAGTATGAGAGGGCTTGGGCTATAGTTCCCACGCGGGCCCAGTGCGGATTAGGAACTTCACACACAACTTTGAATTACTTCGTCGCTGTATGCAAGTTTCCTCACGATGTTTTCCTTCACCGAAAAAGCTCGTAATAAATATCAAATTCGATATCGCACATAAATTCTGAAAAATTCAGAGGTGCGAGCCCGGGGTTTGAACCCACGACCCTCTGCTTGAGAGGCCACAGGTCGAACCGCTGGGCTACCAAGGCTTGGATACATACATAAACATAAAATCACGCCTTTGTTCCCAAATGGGGTAGGCAGAGCACACGAAACGTGAGACATATCCATGATTATGACTATTTCACGCTTCGCAGCCACTTTTAGCATCATTTTGGGTATTAAAATAGATGTAAGAGGTAGTATAATAGTGACAGTGTGCTAGCCTGTCGCCTAAAGAATAGCTAAACCCATTTCCTTAGTCGCCTCCTACGACCTCCACGGAAGGAATGGAGAGGTGCTATTCTAGACCCGACGCCACGCGTTGACGGTGGATAATATTAATAAAACGCGGATAGTTCGAAGAACACGTGCTGACAAATGTCATGCTCTGCTTCAGTCCACTTATCATTGAGATCATCATCTTCGTCAAGCGGTAAATAAACCATAGCTTGGTTAAGTCCCGCGTGTTAATAAATGAGAGTGCCATTCGCTTCCGTTTTGGCTTTCTTCTCTCGCATCACTTACATTCATCCCTTTCTCCATACACGCTCGACGGTTTCGGATGCTTTTAATTTGGCCTTTTATAAAACATCGCCATTCTGGCCGATATACGTTCTTCGAGGGCGCCCTCGCCCTTGCCCGAACACTTCCCCTGTAAATTCTTACACACCATTTATTTTCATTCATTCTCTCTACGAGCCCAAACCAACGCCTCATCATGCCTTTCTCTAACCTTGCTGCAATATCCTCTTTCAGACCACACTCCTCTCTAATCACGCTATTGCGAAAGCTATCGATAAGTTTGATACCACTCATGCTTCGCAAAGAGCACACCTCAAGAGCATTTAATCTAATTTTACACATAATTCTGCCACACCTAACTCTGGAAAATACCGATACGCGAAACGAGACGTGAAGTAAACAAGAGAAAGAAAACACAATACCTCTATCATCAAAGTTACAGCCTAAAATCATGCTAAAAGTGGCTACAAATGCAAGAAGATTCGTGGCCACTTTCACCATTATTTATAGGTTTTTCGCTGGGTAAAATATTCGGGCGTTTGAACTGCTGTCATTATTCTCAACACTTTTTTTCAACAGATTCTTTGAGAAATGTGTATATACTAGTGTGTACCTATCTATAAGGCACAGACCCTATATAACACACTTATTGTACCAATTTCTTAAGAAATCTGATAAAAAAAGTGTTGAGAATAATGACAGCGGTTCAAACGCCCGAATATTTACCCATTTACATGTTGCTATTATTATATTAAGGTTTATACTCACATATACACACAGGAACCACTTCCGTGCAGGAATACGATCTTAAAACCCATTTCAAATATCAATTGTGCCAGCACAAAGGTATGGCGCGTTGAAAACGTTTTTCAAAATGGCCGGTTATTGTTTTCATTGTTTTAAGTCAGGTCATGCGTGGGGCCAGGTGGCCGCATTAGTCACAGACGTGCCTAGGTATATACTGATTGTGTAGCGAAAGGTTGATGACCTTAGGGTCTCCTAATACATAATGGAGACACTTAGAAGAGAGCCTATCTGAGAACATAAAAAAACTTAAGGATCTTTTTTTTTTTCAATGTAGAAATCTTATCATTTATCATGCCTGTGTTTCCAAACGGAGTAGGCAGAGCACATGAAAGGCTACGTAGATTATAGAAACTATGGCTATTTTATACTTCGTAGCCACTTCAGGCATAA
Organism: Adoxophyes honmai; assembly: GCA_005406045.1. Lineage (NCBI taxonomy): Eukaryota > Metazoa > Arthropoda > Insecta > Lepidoptera > Tortricidae > Adoxophyes > Adoxophyes honmai. The sequence continues at coordinate 115,090 of BHDV01056895.1, read as the reverse complement.
TTTTTAGGTTTTTAGTTTGGCAGGTGTAATAGTGACAGATGGCTAAATATTTTTTACAAATAAAACAAATCTAACTTTTGTTCTTATACAAGCTTTACTCTTCCAGTTAAACCGTTAAGGGATGTAATAAATAGTGACAGGTTACTAGATTGTCGCCTAAAATATACCCTAACCTATCTCCTTAGCCGCCTGTTACGACAACCACAGAAGAATTGGATAGGTTTTATTCTAAACTCCACACCGTGGCACTAAACCACTGTGTAAAAAAAATATCAACGAAATTTGTCCAACAGTTTGGGAGCTACGATGTCACTCTCACAAACGGACACATTTAATTTACATACATCTGTTTTCCAAATTGTGACCACTATACGCTTCGTAGACACTTTGACCATAAATTTAGGTTTAAAAACAGATTACACGTTTAACAATATCACGTTTAACCATCTGGTTACCCTGAATTTGCTAAACGTGGCACTGGATTTTTTAATTCATGTGCTCTGCCTACCCCTCTTGGAAATACAGGCGTGAGAATATGTATGTATGTATGTATGTATTCTTACGACACCCAGTCACCCATAGAAGAATTGGAGAGATATTCTAACCCGACACCAAACAGGATTTAACTTATCAAAATTAAACAACGAACGAATTAAATCGGTAATGACTAATGACAATGCAACAAGAACAATCAAGTCATCAAATGCTTCCAATCCTTGTTTAACGATTTTAAGCAACCAAAGCTATGACAAAACAAAATAATACCCCAAAAGGCAACCGTAATCAATTACATGATTCCCAAAGAAAACCAAATCAATTTAAATGATAATTAATCATTAATTTCAACAAATTGCCGAGCATGAGGTTTAGGTAGGAGCACAGACTTTTATCGCAATAGATACCGCGAGTTGCTGCATTTGAATGAAAACCAAGCGTGCCACTTTTTTTCTACCTACTGTAACGTCACATGAGAGCTTTAGTGATGGCAATTGACAGTTCGAGTGAAACCGAATCAAAGATGACGTCGCCTTAATCAAGTTCTGTCTCTAGGAAGTTAAACCTAATGTAAGTAGGACAATTTACATGAAATATCACGCCTGTATTCCCAAACAGGGTAGGCAGAACGCACAAAACGCTACATAGGCAAAACGATGACTATTTCACGTTTTGTGGCTACTTCTAGCATTTTTTTAGGTTTTGAGGTGGCAGGTGCAATAGTGACTGGTTGCTAGCCTGTCGCCTAAAGTATACCTTAACCTATGTCCATAGTCGCCTCTTACGATATCCACGGAAGAAATGGAGAGGTGTTATTCTTAACTCGAAACCACACGGGTAGTACAAGATTAAATGAAATCGCGTCAAAGGAAGAGCATTGCTCTCCCTTTTGGCACGTGAAGTAATACTTGAGTCATCTATTTCAATACAAGTCTGTGGGTAGGACCAAATTGAATGATTAAAATTCAGGACAATTAGTTTTGTGGAGTTGCAGCGAAAACAATTTGCGGGAAGTGACAGACAGACAGACAAATTAGATTCGGGGTCTTTTGTCCTTTATTGGAAACGCGGTGGGGAGATGAAGCGGCGAGAGATGTTTTTTTGAAGTTTTCCAAGCTCGAATGACAAGTTTTTGCTTAGAAAATCTATTTTTGGGTTTGTACAAAAAAAAAAGTTCGTCCGCGAGTCCGACTCGCACTTGGCCATTTTTTTATGTTATTTAGCTGTATTTTAGTAAGTACTGTACTACTTAGAAGTAAATAATTGAATTATTTAATTAATAAATAATATTATGAGCTACATTTGCATTTCCTATCTTAAATAATGATTGCCCAAGCCCTCTCATGTTAAGAGGAGACCTGTGCCGAAAAGCGACACCCCTCTTTTGCGCCAGAGGTTAAATATAAGTTTATAGTTTACTTTTATATAGTTTCGTTCAGTCCATACCCCGCTGAGTTCAAAGACTCCACAATCAATAACAACTTCATTTATAATAAAAATCGGTCATTAACTTAATAATCCTACGCGTAATGACGCTCATTATTTTATGTATGACATAAATATCAGTATGGCCGATGACTAACCTATCATTTTCATGTACTTTTCATATATACACCATTCAAGGCATATACCACAGCAGATATGAGCAAACGAATGGTATAGCGGAAAGTGGTCATGGTATTCTTAACATTGATTTTTAACTTTATTCATTCAATGCTATGACGGGACCGAATCTGACAAAAATCGTCATCAACATGCTATTATACTGTATCTTGTTGTTTGTAATTGTTTAAGTGCAATAAAGAGTCATACAATACAATACAACACAATACAATCGTATCAGACCAAAATGGAATCTGACGGATATAGTGGTATCCTTTCAGTTTCTGTCAATTTTACAACCTTAGGCCTTAGATGTCTATTTTTTTAGACCTTTTAGTGATTAGAACCTAAACCATTACTATCATGCTCTAATTACCGGTATAATGGAACTGAACCTAAGTTATTATAAGTTCTAAGAACGACATAAAAAATGTACGCAGAAATATGTCAGTTAATTTCATATTATAATGGAAAGCTAATAGCTATGAGCTAGATATTAAGTTACTGCACATAAAAGAACTATTTTCCAAGACAAAGAAAGTATATATATTTGTATTCAACATATATAGCGAGAGGACTTTTAGATAATGGCACCTGTCAAAATACACTAGTCAAATTAATTTGACTACGGAATGCATAGGACATTGAAATATTAAATTTTCTTCAATAATACGTTTCCACTGCAACGCCCTTGGAAGAAAAACTTTCAAAAATATACCCATCCCCTTTTCTCGCGAGATAATATATGACGTGTGAGCGAGACAAAAGAACACGACTGGGAAATGAGCGAAGTTCATTAGGCATTCATAAAATGAAACTCAATCATATTATTTCCTGCGCGTTTAGAATGGACAGCGTTATGCAATAAAGGATATTAAATTTAATCTGAATAATTTGAAATAACAGTATTTATTTCAAACTGGCTGGATTGTTTCGCAGCTTTAAATAATATCGCGTAAACAATAAAAAAATATAACAGTCGTGCATTCGAATTTTAACTTTCGGCGCATAATTTGTTGACTTCAAGCGCCTATCAAACACCAGTTGTTGTTCCTGAGCTCTGAACTCTGTTCGAAAGCTGTGAGGTTCCATCGGTTTGGGAAACTAAAAATGACTAAAGCCCTCAATAGTTTCTACAAACACTTACATGTATCTGAGGTTCTGAATGTATCGAGTTAAAAATATTTGGAATAATAAACATCCGCAAAAGAACTTTAAATCAAAGAAGACTTTAATTTATGAGAATAATTATGGTCATGTCGCCAGTCCAGAGACAAAAAGCTGCGTTTTAATTCGATGTTTAATTGTGTAGACCTAAATAACTATTAAACCTCAATACTTGGCTTAATGTAAGTTTGTAAGTTTGCATGTTACCTAACTAACTGACTGGCGCTAGCATCCACTAGATGATTAAATCGGATGGTCAAAAATCATACATAGTTCTTCAACCACTGACAAAATTGCACTTCAGCAGTCCATCTACTCATCTAAATAATCGGATAAATTTTATATCATAAGAAAACAGCACGTCCCAAAATGGTTCCTTGCGGCACACCGCGCTCACGGGCACCTAGAACGCGATTACGCTGCGCTTTGACGAGCGAAAGCAATTTGATTAAGCGAAATAATAAAATAACAGCTCTCACATGTGCTTTGCGACAGTGTAACGCGGCGCGGCAGTTTGGGACGCCAAGTTCTGAAGGTGTATATTGTATCAAAGGGTTTGGGTACATCACGATGTGATGGTAAACCCCAAAGACATACAGAATTTAAAGCAAATGGGTTTCTCGCCTAGAAAGGTAAATAAGAAACACATTCTCTGTCTGTCCTTCTGCCTTTCCAAGAAAATTTATAAAATAAGTTTAGTTCTTCTCAAAAAATGAAATATTGGGGTATGAAGCCATACTTTTCTACCTATATTTTTCCAAATCTTCATTCGAATAAAGATCTTAATTAAACGAAGAGAAAAACAACAAAGGACGCTTCTAAAAGCAAGACTGGATAAATATCGAAAGCACAATTAAGAGAAAGAATAATAAAAACATGATCCAACACCAAAATAATCCCGTCCCACCTTTATTTTAAGCCGTTAATTCGCTAATAGGTAAACAAGCTGCGATTGGCCGGCGGCCATCTTGAAATAGTGACGTAAACAATTGCCCGCCTTAATTGAAAAACAGAGTGTTTTGCGCCATTCCAGTACGTAAATAATTTACCGCATCGGAGAGAAAAATTTTAGAACGTTTTATTTTTAAACTAACTTAACATGTTTTATCAGAGCAAAGAAATACTCCCAACTTGAAACTCTCAATTGGGATAATGTGAAACTGTGGATAAATTTACAGTGCCGGGTTTGTATTAGGTGGGTCGTAGCCCAGACAACTTTGGGAACCCCTGGGTTAGTGTATTGTGGGGGATGGGCTACCAACCTATCACTACAATATCACGTTTAACCATCTGGTAACCCTTAAGTTGCTGAACGTGGCGCTGGATTTTTGAATTCATCTTCAAACTTACAATTTTTTTTTTGTAATGTTTCAAGGTCACCACAGTATTTGTTAGCTTGTCAAACAAAAGAAAAACACATGTACAATGATTTTTAATAATCAAACAAACAGTCTAACAGTTTCTTTTATAGCCCGTAGCTACGAATATTAACAAAACGAAAACAAAAGACTAATGTACCTTATGTGCCACTAATGATTTTCAATAGCTATCATTAGTACAAACACGAATCTAATAATGACTCGGCCCATCATCATTATCAGTACTCACAGTCATTAGTTTAAGTAATTGTCGAAGACGATCGCTTTCCAATTCGTCAATTAAGTTGAGTATGTTTTAATCAACGATTTTATATTAATAAATAAATTAATGTCGTCTCTGGGAAAGGGTTAGTGTATTGTGGGCGATGGGCTAGCAACCTGTCACTGCAATATCACGTTTAACCAACTGGTTACCCTGAAATTGCTAAACGTGAGACTGGATTTTTGAATTCATGTGCTCTGCCTACCCCTCTTGGGAATACAGGCGTGAGAATATGTATGTGTGTATGTATGTATAAATAGATAAACAAAGCAGAATTATTTTACGCGTACTCTAGTCTATTAAATTAACGAGGATCAATAAAATATCGACCAATCACAGAAGGATGCGCGTTTCCAATGCACTCATTATTGGCACGTCAAAATATTTTCTTACGACATCTATGGAGGAATTGGAGATGTCTTATTCTAATCCCACACAAAACAAATTACAGGATACATGATAATAGAATCACGTACAAAGCTTCAGTTAACCTTTGGGCAATACAAAGGACATTTGAAACGAGTAGATATATAGCGAAGTATGAAAATAAATTGTCAGAGGTCTTTCAACTTATGAAGTCAGGCTGGCGGTAAGCGTCTTCCAAAAAAATCCTATATATCCTATATTCTTCTTAAAATTAGGATTTTTGTTGTTGTTTTGACTTAAAATCACGATCACTATCAGTCTAAAAAACCAAAAAAAATTGGGTATTTTTTTACAGATTCTTCGCCAACGAAGCGATAATGTATGGCATAAAAGTGACGTAAGCAACGGAAACTTTCTAATATTATACTATTTTTATGTTTAACTTCGATTTTTGTGTTTTTTTATTGAAAACACTTCAATAGCGTCGTTTCACCTCATAAGTTTCCACGCATGGCACAGCAAAACCTGGTGTCCATAATATTTGACTGCTTTCGAGTGCCGTGTCGCGTCGCACAACGGACACAGTGTCATTCTGTGTCGAGTGACCATTAGGACCGCTTACACGGACGGAATTATGCAATTGCGCCTGTCAAATACAATAACTGCCCCATTCCACCTCTGATACGATCACACATTGCATTACTTGGCAATACTAATGGGATAATATACATGTTTTGTTTTATTCCTTGGATATGGATGTAGCCGTGATAGCCTAGCGCAGCGGTTCTTAACCTTTTTGCCTGACGACACAAAATTCTAAAAATAAGTACCTAAGTAAAAATATTAGAAGCTCGCGACCCAATCAAACATTAAAAACAAATGTGCGTCAAAAACGGTACGCATACGACGCGTCACTGCGATTCCGTATCGTGACCGTTTTTTAAGCTACGGTGTGGTCGGACCTTTAAGCATTGACTTTACACAATATGAGATGTATTGTAATACGCAAATTAGTTATAAGAAAAACCATAGACAAAGATGTAAAATTTTAAATGCAACACACACTGTACTTAACATTTGCCACAAATACCGAAACGTTTGGTCGCGATTTAATGCCAAAATCAATAAATAAAGTATGTTTTTTAACTTTTTAACAGTACAATGTAGCCATACCGAGTCCAAGTAACTTTATCAGGGTTCGAAAATCTCCTCTTTGTGCAGGCTTACCTGAAAATAAAGAAAATGTTCATAAGTACAGGCACAGAAAAGGAATAACAGAAGTAACAGAACAAGTGAGAGTTTTAAGAAGAACTGATGCATCCATTCCATTGTTATAAATTCTGCAATTTTTATGTCGTGTCCACCTAAAAATCCGTACCAATATATAAATGTGAAAATGTGTTTGTTTGTTTGTTTGTCCGTCTTTCACGGCTAAACGGAGCGATGGATTGACGTGATTTTTAGGTAGAGATAGTTTAGGGCATGGAGAGTGACATAGGCTACATTTTGTCTCTTCAAAACCCCCCATTTCCCTAAAGTGAGGAGTGGAAGTTTTCAATGTAGAAAGCTATAAAATTGGTATGTGTGCTATCTCTTCTGTGATACCCCGAATTTAACGCGAGCGGAGCCGCGGGCAAAAGCTAGTACTTATATTATAAAAGTACATCCATACATACATCACGCCTGTTTTCCTAAATGGGGTAGGCAGAGTGCACGAAGCGCTACACAGGTAAAACCATGACTATTTCACGTTTTGTGGCCACTTGTGGCATATTTTATTGACAATTACAATAGTGGCAGGTTGCTAACCAGTCGGACCAAATATATTTTAACCTATTTCCTTAGTCATCTTTTACGACAACCACGGAAGAAATGGAGAGGTGTTATTCTATCCCGACAACAGATACATATGTAAGTTTATATGTAAGTGTAATAAATATCTAAAAGCACCAAAAAAAGCAGCCGAAATACTTCGACAAACCTAATTGGAGCTCATTTAAAATCCCCAACTCTCTAACAGAAAACAATTTAATAAACACAAAAGCTATAAAAACCGCCATACACTAGCGCCCCGCGGATTTGCATGCCGCGGCCACCAAACCAAAAGGTCTTATGTCTTGTGGAAACTCTATAGAGTTGGGTCGTTTTTGTTTTAGGGTACTCGTAAAAGGGGCGTCTCGAAAAGACAATAAAACACAGCTTATGGTAGAAATAAATATAAATTAATATAGAGGTAATTGTTTTGTGGTTCACGGGACACCTGCCCGCCTTGGGGAGGTCTTGGTACTATCGCGACACTGTTAAAGAATTTGATACTTGTGGAACTTGCATACAATAAGTTAGATAATATCTTCATTGGTAGTCAGTACGATATGCCAATGATATTAAAAAAGATTCTAAGTAGCACACAACAAAAAATAAATCCAACTCATTAAGATAGTTTGAATATTAAATGATGTTATTAACAAAAATATTGTTAAAAAATGTGTTAATAGCAATATTATTACGAATTGAAATCCATGTCACGAAGTATCGATATGAATTTCAGGAATACAAGAACGACCCTATATTGATGAGCTAGTATGATTGTAATTAAGTGCCATGTATTTTAGCGACAATATTAATTAATGAAAAATAATTTGAAAATAATATTGAAATATAATTTGAATTTTTGGAACATTAATAAGATATAAATGAGTAGCATTAAATATTAGATATAGATATTTTTTTTAATTGCTGTGCAAATTTACATGTTGAAGTGAACATCTTATTGTACAACATTTTGCAATAAATGGTTCGAGCTAGACTTTTAGTTTTAATTTTCAACTCCAAACAACTATTTCTGATTAAGAACTTCTATGTCCATTCACCCATTTAATAGCTACGTCAAAAACGCTCTTTTTGCGTCGGAGGTTAAAAAAGGTTAAAAAAAAAGTTAAACAAAGTATCAAGACCGCGTCGGTAGCCCAGGTGTGTCCCCGAGACGTTTTTCTTTGTCTAAGTCCTGCACGCCGCCGCTAGTGACTAGAGTGGGGTCGATAAGTCGATAGATTTCATGTCGATATCGATAGTTTAAGAAACATGCATAAACGTTAATTTGGAATTATTACGTCTATGGTTTGATCGTCGCATTTCTAGAAAAAAAAATGTGCATTTAGAATCAAACAGTCTGAGGGAAACACGCATTTTTTCTGGGATAACAATAGTGGAAATCCTTAGTTAGCGCTCAAACTATCACATGTAGAATCAGCAAACTAAAAGACCATTTAGTGTTCGATTATTAAACAACATCGTACATATAGTTTTCTTTTGTTTGACAAACAACAACTACGAACACACAATGCTAAGTTTCAAGTGATGTTACTAATGACTAGAAGTTTGGTGGTCCACAAGTAAAAAAAAATGGTTGCCTGTAAAGTCGGTTTTACGGGCGAAGATTTTACGTGACAACGTCTTTTTCTCGGTAGAATATTTATTGATTTAAGACGTTGTCACGTCAACTCCCAATCGTGACAGCTGTCCATGTCTGCGTTTGACGTCTCACATGATACCATAGAGGCTTCGCACTATCGAAGCGCCACCTCCTTAACACTGCGGGCCTCTCTCTCGTTCGGTGACGTCATCGTAACGTTACCGAGCGTTACACTTTTTCATAAGTGACTCCCAGCCGCAACCTAATTTAAGACGTTGTCACGTCAAAAATACGTGTCCAACATTTTTAACCAAGTCATCACCTTAATTCATGTTTTACAAGAGCGATGATGGGCAGTGCACGTCTAACCACAGTCGTGGCGCGTTGCTCCCGAACGGATCATGAATCGGCCCAAAAGACACCGAACTAATCTAGAGACGTACATACATACGACATACATACAATCACGCCTGTGTTCCCAAATGGGGTAGGCAGAGCAAACGAAATGATACAAAACCATGATTATGACTATATCACGCTTCGCAGACACTTCTAGCTTAGTTTAAGTTTTCAAAGATGAAGAGGTAGAATAGTGATAAGTTGCTAGCCTGTCGCCTAAAGCATACCTAAACCTATCGTTTGTCGCCTTTCACGACATCCACGGAAGAAATGGAGAAGTGTTATTCTACCCCGACACCACACGGCAATACATCTAGAGAAGAGTTATTTCAAAAAGAAGGTTACGTAATCAAAGTATCGATAACATCAGCCCATGCCTACCGTGCACGGCATTCTGTCAAAGTATGACAAATATTGTTTTTACTATACACCGGTCGGGCTCAGATTTATGGTAGCTGGCGCAGTCGGTAGGATCCGTACAGCGCGAGGAATTGATGGGTAGCTTTTGTATTGGAAATACACAGCATAATGCAATTATATTATTTTTGGTATCAGGTTTAGAATAACATCTTTCAATTTCTTCCGTGGATGTCGTAAGAGGCGACTAAGGAAATAGGTTAGGGTATATTTTAGGCGATAGGCTAGCAACCTGTCACTATTATACCTGCTAACTCAAAATCTTAAAAAATGTGCTAGAAGTGGCCACGAAACGTGAAATAGTCATGATTTTGTGTACGGAGCATTTTGTGTGCTCTGCCTACCCCGTTTGGGAATACAGGCGGGATGTATGTATGTATAATGTATCGATAACATCAGCCCATGCCTACCGTGCACGGCATTCTGTCAAAGTATGACAAATATTTAGTGTCCGACCGAAGCTTCGGCTTCGGCTTCGGCCACCTTCGGCCAAAAAAACCACCTTCGGCCAAACCTTCGGCTTCGGCCCAAAATTTGGCCGAAGCTTTGGCCGAAGCCGAAGGTTTGCAAGTTGTGATTTGAAATTGAACAAACGATGCCAGAGCGACACGGATAGTGCGCAGCGGTTAGCAGGACAGCGTTTTGCCAGCCCGATCGCATTACTTACATTTAATTACATAAATTACGGACAACACATAACATAACAACATAGTCACACTTGATTTAGAAGCGAAAACTGCACATAATTTACTGCCGTTTTTTTTACTATTAGTAAATTTTCGTATTTCTTAGGGTCAACATGGGGTCAACACACCTTCGGCTTCGGCTTCGGCCGAAGGTTTTGATGAAAGCCGATTAATCGGCTTCGGCTTCGGCTTCGGCCAAAATTGTACCTTCGGTCGGACACTACAAATATTGTTTTTACTATACACCGGTCGGGCTCAGATTTATGGTAGCTGGCGCAGTCGGTAGGATCCATACAGCGCGAGGAATTGATAGCTGGCTTTTGTATTGGAAATATGCAGTATAATGCAAGTAAATATACAATTTATATTACATTTGTCATTTGATAGCCCAGCGGTTCGACCTGTGGCCTCTCAAGCAGAGGGTCGTGGGTTCGAACCCCGGGCTCGCACCTCTGAATTTTTCGGAATTTATGTGCGACATCAAATTTGACGTTTATCACGAGCTATTCGGTGAAGGAAAACATCGTGAGGAAACCTACACACAGCGACGAAGTAATTCAACGTTGAGTGTGAAGTTCCCAATCCGCACTGGGCCTGCGTGGGAACTATCGCCCAAGCCCTCTCGTACTGAGAGGAGGCCTGTGCCCTGCAGTGGGACGTATATAGGCTGATGATGATGATGATGATTAAATTTGTCAATTCCTAAGCAACCGCTGTTTTTTTCCTGCTTCTGGCAATTATAACAGACTTCATCGTGACTATCACAAAGCCGTATTTATTTATTTAAATTTAAAAATAATGAACTAAAAATAAAATTAAAGTATCATTTACGGGGGCTTCCTTTTTTGTGTTTTTTGGGTCGATGTAAATAACGGTACCTAACAGGTAGACGCTTGAAATATACACAGAATATTCATAAAATACAAAAAAAAAAAA
>BHDV01056895.1:56996-94088 GCA_005406045.1 Adoxophyes honmai | reverse complement strand
ATGTCATTATTCACGGAGAAAACAGGGGAATACGTTTGTATGGAGAAGCGGTTTGAAGCGGGGCGACTCCTATCCTCTTAAGGCTGGAGGAATCGGCAACAGCACTAAAGCACAATCCAGATAGGCGATCATCACACTGCAACCATTGACGTACAATAAACAACTAGACTCCCAATCGATTAACAAAATTCCCCAAAAAACGTCCGAGCGACGCTGTCTGTGTGTGTACATGATACATACATATTCTCACGCCTGTATTCCCAAAAGGGGTAGCCAGAGCACATGAATTCAAAAATCCAGTGCCACGTTTAGCAATTTCAGAGTAACAAGATGGTTAAACGTGATATTGCAATGACAGGTTGCTAGCCCATCGCCCACAAATCCCACAATACACTACTTTCCCAGAGTCGACTCTTACGACACCCACGGAAAGAAAGGGGAAGGTGCTATTCTAACCCGGCACCACTAAGTTTAAATGTTAAGAATAACAACTAATACGTGTATACTATCAAAAGCAGACGCACGTGTGGCTCGTCCTTGTTGCATCATTTCGCCGATTTGTGGCCCTTGTCTGCTAAAGGCCCTGCGCAGACGACTGACTATTCGCGACGGACTTTTTAGTCTGTGAAAATATAACCTATGCATGTACACGCATACATGCAGACTTTTTGTGCGCCGCAGACTCGATCGCACAAAAAGTGTGCCGTCTGCGCTGCATCAAAAGGTTGCCGACCACTGGTCTAGAGCTATCTCATGAAACACACTGGTTTTCATAGCAGAAGAGGATACTTACTTAAAAACAAGCTAGTAATTTAATTACATACCATACCAGACTCCACCATGACACACCGAACTACAGACTTATATCGAAATAGATACCGCGACTTCCTGCATTTGTATGAAAACCAAGCGTGCCACTTTGTCTATACCTGTGACACATGAGCGCTTCAGTGATGGGAATTGATAATCCGAGTTAAACCGATTCAAAAGTGACGCCGCCTCATTCAAATTGGCCTCTCTCTAGGCAGTTAAACCTAATCTATAAGTGGTACAAAACTAAATTAAATCGCGTCAAAGGAAGAGCATTGCTCTCCCTATCGGCTCCTTTTTGGCACGCGAAGTACATACACTTGAGTCATCTATTTCGATATAAATCTGTGTACCGAACCCTTCCGATTCGATATTAAAACAATCTTGGTCTCCATGCCATATCGCTCATTTTTGTCAGTGAATGGTGTTGTTTACTTCGGACACTTGAATGGCAGACTATTTTCAAAATAAGACTTTCTTTGTTCTAAGGCCTTACAAAAAAGGGGGAAATTTTCCAAAACTCGATCTCAAATTCCGACTTGACCGCCCTTTCAATAGAGCTCAGAATGGCAGTCGATTTATTTGTGGCTTAGGCCCTTTTTACAGTTGGTTTCTGTCATTGTTTTATGCGTGTTCAGTGTCAAAGTTAAATGTTTTTTTAAGCAGCTTCTTTGTGGAAGGCTTTTGTCGTTCCTTGAAGGCAATTTAGATGAATGCAGCTAATTATGAGAACTTATGGTTTTTTTAACGGTATTCATTGGGTCGGGAAGTGTGGTTTTGTTTTAAAATCACACCACTCCATTTCTGACGTAGGCGGATGGGAAGAGCTGGATGAGAGTTGCCGAGGATCGTGTTGTGATTATTTCTTCCGTGGATGTCGTAAGAGGCGGCGAAGGATATAGATTAAGTTATAACAACCAATCTGACATTGTTACTCCCCTACTTTAAACCAAAAATTGTGGTAAAAATAGCTACGTCATGTAAACAGTAGAGCATACGCAACGTGACATAGACAAAACCATGATTACGACTCTTTCACGCTTCGCAGCCACTTCTAGCATAATTTTAGGTTTGATAACAGATGGAAGAGATATAATAGTGACAGGTTGCTAGCCTGTCGCCTAAAACATACCCAAACCTTAGTCGCTTCTTACGACATCCACGGAAGAAACGGAGGGGAGTTATCTTAAACCCGACGCCACATATTTATAAGGACAGGTTTTATAAAATGACACAGTTTCTTCATATCCCGTGTGGTGCCAAGGTTAGAATAGCACCTCCCCCTTTCTTCCCGTGGGTGTCGTAAGAGTCGACTCTGGGAAAGGGTTAGTGTATTGTGGGCGATGGGCTAGCGACCTGTCACTGCAATAACACGTTTACCATCTGGTTACCCTGAAACTGCTACGCGTGGCACAGGATTTTCGAGTTCATGTGCTCTGCCTACCCCTCTTGGGAATGCAGGCGTGAGAATATGTATGTATGTAGTTACTTCATAGCATGATGACTGCACTAGCCACTGACATGTCAGCCGGGCTAGCACGTCAATAACTCCATATTTATCGAGCCGGCCGGCGTCGCGACAGCCAATCACTTAGCGGACTAAACGGTTTTGGTCGTTGGGTTGACTGACACACGTTGAGACCAAACGTGGTTGGTACTTGGTGCTTGGTACCTTGATGTCATAGGCATGTGTACTGTAAAATATATCCTAATTAGTCCATTACATGCTTAAATTATGGAAAAATATGGGACATGTGATTTTTGGTTTACAAATAATTAAACATCTTGTGATGTCACGCCGTGGATAAAAATATACCACGTAGTGACGTCACTCGAAACTTCAAAGCATTAAATATCTTTATCATTTCTTGTTTGTCAAATAAAAAGACGGACTAAATAGTTTTTTATCATCCACCCAATTGAGATTTTTTGCACATAGGTAAACTTAGGAAACTTCTCACGTATCAGAAATAATGAAAGAAAGAAAAATGTTATTTTTAGGTCCCTAAACCATCACCGTACAAGAATAACAAAAGAATAATCTTATAACTATTACAGTATTTTTGGTATAACAAACCAGCCTATCCAATGCTTTGAGGGGTCCCTCAAGAGGGCTTTCCATACACACACACATTACATCTGTACTCCCAAGTGGGGTAGGTAGCATTTCGAATGCTCTGGGAATATAAGTGTGATGTGCCAATGTATGTATGTATAGGTGAGATTATATATAAACGTATTTATAGGTAACACGAAGTATCAAAACGTCGCGGCCGCTCTCTCGACAAATCGTTCCGCCGATCACCGCTCGTGCGATTCCGGTCGCTCCCCGTCCGGCGCGATCTGCCATCACGAGTGGCCACATTGTTTTACTTAGTTTGCAACTGAGATTTGTCCTACATACATACAATATATTTATGTTTACGCGGGACTTAATCACGGTATTTTTTAATTACCTCTCGACGTTTCGGCCGCGTTACAGCGACCGTAGTCACGAGTTGACTGAACCGGAGCTTTTGATGAAAATCAAGTGCGGGTAGTTCGAAGGACCCGGGCTGCCAAACAAACGTCGAGCTCCGCCTCAGTCAACTCGTGACCACGGTCGCTGTAATGCGGCCGAAACGTCGAGAGGTAATTAAAAAATACCGTGATTAAGTCCCGCGTAAACATAAATATGTGTGAAAATCACGAAAGTTTAAAACAGTATACATACAATAGTCATACAATCACGCCTCTTCTCCCAAATAATAGATAGAACCATGATATTATTTAAAATTATTTGGTAAAAAAGTTACATAACACACCATCACGCAATTTCAAAATAGGGTAGGGTGACGGCACCAGTTATGGACGGTTTAAGTTGACAAGCACCAGTGATGGACACTTCATTCATAATTTAAAGACCATAGAGTTGTGAATTGATTGTTCTAAAACAAATGACTTTTCCTTAGTGGGTAGTAAATAAGAGTCATTGCCCATTACTGGTTCTATGTCCATTACTGGTGCGGTCACCCTAGGCAGAGCACAAAAAACGTCACATAGTCAAAAGCATGGCGTTTCACGCTTCGCAGCCACTTCTGTCATGATTTTAGATTTGAAAACAGATGGAAGAGGCAGTATAATAATGACAAGTTGCTAGCCTGTCGCCTAAAGTATACATCTTCAAATTTGACAGATGCAGGTAGTTTTTAGGGTTCCGTACCCAAAAGGTGAAAACGGGACCCTATTACTGAGACTTCGCTGTCTGTCCGTCCGTCTGACCGTTTGTCCGTCTGTCACCAGGCTGAATCTCACGAACCGTGACAGCTAGAGAGTTGAAATTTTCACAGACGATGTATTTCTGTTGCCGCTATAACAACAAACTAAAAACAGAATAAAAAAAAAATGAAGGGGGCTCCTATACAAAAAACATGTTGTTTTGCTGTTTTTTGTAAGAAACCTTTCGTGCGCGAGTCCGATTCGCACTTGACCGGTTTTTCTTAGATCTTTTTGGTGGAAAAGCGGGCACTCCGACCACGTGATTAGATCTACATTTGACGCGTTACGCACCTGTCAATTGTGGCCAAGTAGAACGCCGAGCGCTGTAAGTACAGTCAAGAATTTGATAACTGTGCCACTTTGGACCCTTTCGCAAGAAATGTCACCGTGACATACCATACTAACTACTCACCAAGGCAATATGAAATTAATTGAGAAAGGGTCCAAAGTGGCACAGGTATCAGTTTCTTTGACTGTACATTGCGCACGCTAAACTACGTCCATATCGCAAAACTTTCGCGTTTATAATATTAGTAGGATAGTCCAGCCTATCGCATTTACCGGGGGTCCACAGGGATGGCCCCGGGTTCCACGCAAATGGAACACCCGTGTCGCGCCGGGGGACCGCGGACCCTTTTCTTTTTACGCGACGGCATAGTTTTTTCGGCTCTCTGTAATGGCCAGTGGGTAATTAATTATGGAAGCATGTTTCATGCTTTAGGATTATTTGTACCTAATCAAATCACATCTCCCTTCCTGTGAGGTGTCGGGATAGAGTAACACCTCTCCATTTCTTCCGTGGATGTCGCAAAAGGCGACTAAGGAAATAGGTTATGATATATTATAGGCGACGGGCTAGCAACTTATCACTCTTAAGGTCTTCGCTCATTACAACAACCCAACGCCGACTCGACTTTATGCCTAATATTGAAATTTAAGCCCTATGTCATATGTTGTAGGTTGAATTTCAAAAAATGATATTAAAGTAAAAAATTAAAAAGCCGTGGTAGCCCAGCGGTTCGACCTGTGGCCTCTCAAGCAGAGGGTCATGGGTTCAAACCTCGGGCTCGCACCTCTGAATTTTTCGGAATTTATGTGCGATATCGAATTTGATATTTATCACGAGCTTTTCGGTGAAGGAAAACATCGTGAGGAAACCTACACACAGCGACGAAGTAATTCAACGTTGTGTGTGAAGTTCCCAATCCGCACTGGGCCCGCGTGGGAACTATAGCCCAAGCCCTCTCATAATGAGAGGAGGCCCGTGCCCTGCAGTGGGACGTATATAGGCTGATGATGATGATGATGATATTAAAGTAGTGTACGGCGAGTTGTCAAAGTATCATTTTTTGAAATTCAACCTACAACATATGACATAGGGCTTAAATTTCAATATTAGGCATAAAGTCGAGTCGGCGTTGGGTTGTTGTAATGAGCGAAGACCTTTATCGGTACCTCTTCCGTCTGTTTTCTAACCTAAAATGTATGCTAGAAGTGGCTACGAAGCGTCAACCAGTCATAGTTTTGTCTGTGTCACGCTGTCACGTTCCGTGTGCCCTGCACCATTTGGGGACAAAATGTTGTCTATATTTCACGATTTGTAACAACTTTTTGCATGTTTCTTTATGATTTAAGCTCGTCACACATTAAGCAGATACGGTAAGATATCTGTTACAGAACATATATCTGTCAATATCGCTCCCTATACAATTTCATAGAGCTACCACACACTGCGCAGATTTACCGTCAGGTATCTTTTGACATCGACGTATGGAAAAATGACATTTATACGCAGATCAAATATTATCGTATATGCGTAGTCTGTGACGGGCTTTAAGTTGAAAGGTACAAGTGACAGGTTGCTAGCCTGTCGCCTAAAGTCTACCTAAACTATCCTTAGTCGCCTCTCACGACATCCACGGGAGAAATGGAGAGGTGCTATTCTAACCCTTTTTAGTAATCTGAGTGACAGACTTAAGCATTTTTTTGGTCATCTTGCGTATCTAAAGGAACGTCTAGTAATAGAATCGAAAGCTGTGAGGAGACCTTTACAGAGATCACAGCTTCGACGCTAGCCTAGCAGAGCTCTTAGCTCTAAAATTAGCTCTTAGTTCTAGTGACTTTGAGGCGATAATTTTATCAATTAGAGATATTAGAGTTGGTCGTCAAAGGAGAAGCGTTGCGTGAATATTGATGACCAATCTGATTTGACTAGGGTGGGCTGTGGCCTTGCTTGAGCGGAGCGGGAAGCGGGGGCGGTGATGAAAAAGTTACAAATCATCCACGTCAACATGCGATCAGCCTGTATTCCCTAATGTACAAAACCATGACTATTTCGCGTATCGTAGCTACATCTAGCGTAAAATTAGTTTTAAACTTCGAAAAAAGAAATACAATAATGACGGTTGCTAGCCTATCATCGCCTAAAACATATTATTTCCTTAGTCGCTTCTTACGACATCCACAAAAATATTAAGAGATGTTTATTTAACCAGACACCACCAAGAAAAACCTTCAACTACATCGCAATTCACTCCAGATGAAATAGTTCATTATGGTATTCGCGCGATTCATTGCGAATTTTATGCATGTTAAAAAAAAAATGGACGCCGAATAAAAACCATGTACTGCAACTGCACCCAATAAAAATCAAACTTCAAATTGCAATATGTGTCCCCGAAGCCTCAACATTGGCATGACTTAGTTTCCCGAGTAACGATTCATGATGTGATTCATGGCGTGATGTGACTTAAACCACATCGATTCATCAAAATATATTCCACTTCTCGCTGCCGCTTATGAGCCCGCTGCCGCTTATCGCTGCGTAATCGACCGCAGCCTGAATCGATGACACACAGGGCATACCGTCCGGCTATTACGATTGGAATATTTTATTAGCATGCCGTAATATCCTGTACGACAAACTTAAGTCCGTCCCCTTAGCACGAGTAGAGATACGCGTGAGATAGACTATACCTGTCACTGTCTAACTAGCGACGTCAGAAAGTGACGGGTAGATTATCCAGCGCGACGCGACTAGAGCAAAGCCTATTTTTTGGATTGTGAGTCGAATGCTTGACAGAAAGGACCAATCTCTAGCATAGTTTGATGCTCCAGTAATCGACACTACAATTTTATTAACTTACATACAATGTATACGAATGAGATAGGTAGAGTACACGAAATAAGACACAGACAAAGTCATGACATGAAGAGGTCACGAAACGTGGTTTTGTCTATAGATATAGCGTTTAATGTGCGTGCGCTCTACTAATGGGGTAGGTTAGGGAATACAGGCGTAATGTGTGTATGATGACTATTTCACGCTTCGCAGCTACTTCTAGCATCATTTTAGTATTGGTAACAGACGGAAGAGGCAGAATAATAGTGACAAGTTCCTATCCTCTCGCATAAAGCATACCTAAACCTATTTCCTTAGCTGCTTTACGACATCCACGGAAGAAATGGAGGGGTGTCATTGTCATTCTAACCCGACACCAGTGACAAGTTGCTAGCCCATCGCCTAAAACAGACCTTTCGGAATTCCGTTTCGGAATTTCGATTCGGAATATGGAATCGGAATATCCGAACGCATTAAATCCATACAACACCCCTAAAAACTATTTTCAATATGACCGTTTACTCAATAACACCTCACCATATCTCCCGTGGATGTCGTAAGAGGCGACTAAGGAAATTAAATCAATTAAGGTTCACAAAATCAGATGACAATTACTGCAACCACCCCTTCCCAACGTTCTCTCGGAGGGCTGGCCAATCGAGAACTTTCTCGCAGCAACTATCGGATACCCAGAGTAATAAACAAGAAAAACCACTTCTCAGGATACGGGGAACTTTGTCGAAGTTATTGTCAGGTGGCACTATTGAAGTTATATACGTTTTCGTAAACAATTTACAGGATTCAGTAACTATACTTCAGACTTTTAGGTACTTAAAAGAAGGTAAACAAACGGGAGCTGTCAAAAGTCAACCCTACAAAGTCAGAGCTCACGTAAGGTATGTGTCGCTACATTAAATACGACACTTTCTATTTTAGTCGTATTACAAGGTTTGATCCAATCGGAAAGTAATGCGACTAAAGTAGAAAGTGTCGTATTTAATGTAGCAACACATAACTTACGTGTTTTTTGACTTTGTCGGGTTGACTTTTGACAGCTCCCGTTTGTTTACCTTTTTTTAAGTACCTAAAAGTCTGAAGTATAAAGGTAGACGACGCCGTGTTTGTACATACATACAAACACGCCTGTGTTCCCAAATGGGGTAAACATAGACAATAATGATTACAACTTCACGCTTCGCAGTGACTTTTTGCATAATTTTACGTTTGAAAACAGATGGAAGAGGTATAATAGTGACAGGTTGCTAGTCTGTCAGCTAAAGCATACCAAAACCCATTTCCTGGCCGCCTCTTACGACATCCATTGCAGAAATGGATAGCGATTTCGATGAACATCATAATTATATTTGCATTGCATCTTAATCAAAAAGTAAACACAAAAAAACCCTCTTTATTTATTGCGAGTAAAATAATCGTGAATAAAACAAAAATAAAACTGAAATAAGTATCGCACACTGAAACGGCCATCAGCAAAATAAAAACATGCAATTCGATCAAGAACCATTTTAATACGAAAATGTATGTACTCGTAGAGACATACTGAAATAAAATTTAAGTCCGGCAATTCAATTTAAAATGTTTTTCATGTACTGAAAAAGATTTCACATTTCGAGTACTACTTTCAGACGTAATAGTCTTGTAATACTTGTATGCCCGTGTGGAGTCGGCCTTAGAATGATACCTTTCCAATTCTGCCATGGCTGTCGTAATCGTGAGAGGCGACTTATAAAATAAATAGGTTTAAGGTCCCATATAGTCATTTCGGTCGCAAAAATAATCAAAGTAGTAACAGTGTCATTTAGTTTCGTAACTGTTACGACACATTGCGACTGTGTTTGGTTTGGTCACCGTGTGTAGTAACCGTTCCCACACATTGCGACTAAAAAAAGTTTCGGTAACAATGTGCCGTCGCTGTGACCACACTGCACGTCATCTTTTGCGTCGACACTGTTTACACACTTTGCGTGTAGTTTGTGACTAGTGTACACTCTGGTAACAATGTGTAGTCATAATTTTATTATATTTATTGTTTAACACAGTCAGTGGTTAAAATGTTACATTATCTATATATAAAACAATGTTACAGTAATCTGATTCAAACAGTACACTGGGATTTTCCAAAAATTAAAAATACGTTGTGATTTATTTAAAAGTTTGTTCTTAATAAGCTACTTCACAACTTCAAAATCAATCATGTTGTAAGCATGAACTTAATATTGATGATTTTAGTTTATTTTAACATCACTTAGAACAGTAACTACTTTTAATGCCTTAGTTATAGTGGCACGATTCGATGTTCCTGGTGTATCATCTGTAAAAGGATAGGTAATATAACATTAGAATTGGTTTTATTTTTCAGGTCAGAAACTTTGAGAATAACTGTAAACAAAAAAACACATACAGCCATTTTATAAATTTGGTAACTTTGTGACTACTTCAGGTTTCGCGTCGACACAAAGTCGACACAGCGTCGTAACTTTGTGACCACTTTGTGACTACAATGTTTTCCTTTAACAAATGTTTTTTTTCCATTAAATTCCTATTTTTGAATTAATTATTCATTATTTAACTACTACTTAGTATTCAAATTTATTACTCTAAGCAAGCAGAAGCCTCCAAGTTCTCGAAATGTATATACTAGTTAAAAATATACATTAAAATTTTTGCTAATACTACTTAAATTACGACTGTAAGGTGGCGCGTTGGTAAATTTCAACTTATTTTGCCAAATTATACGATGAATTTCTTTTCCCATTCACGTTAGCACATTAATATCAAATAATAGTATTAATATCAAAAATAAACACTTACCCTGACAACCTGTAATGGATTCCTTTTATTTTTTTTGACAAACAAAATAAATTGTTTCGAACAACTTTGAAGCAAATTGAGTGAATGAATGAATGATTTGAGTGACACTTGGTTGCAAAATGGTAACAAAGTTACCACACGGCGACTAAACATTGTTACCAAATGTTACTGTGTCGACTCTTCCCCATTTTGGTCGCAGCGACCAGATTGCGACCAGAATAATGCTAGTAGGTTCAGCCAGTGTCGACACATTGTTTCGACATTGTTACGTAACGGCGACTGAAATGGTTATATGGGGTATAAATAGATCTATAATTATATATACTAAAACTGAAAAAACAAGAAATAAAAGTAATGACGCTTTGTGTGTCGATAGTGAAAGACCACATTTCGTTGACTTATGTCCAGTAGGCGGTGGAAAATCGCTGGCTCTAGTAACTTAGACGCGCTTCCTAGAACTAAGCATATTAGTCGACATTGCTATTCTTTCCATTTGCATTGTATTGCAAATAAGTGTCATATTATGGGGCGATCGTCGTCTGCCTAAAACTGTTACTAAATATTTCAACCACCTTCGTTCGTTCGAATACTAAACTTATTACACAGTTTTGATCACGAATAGATGATGATAGTACGCGGCGGACGCAAATGACTTACCAACTAACATTTTCACTTGACGAGTGAGCGAAGCAAGTGAATCTCGCCTCAAAAGCGAGTAAAGCAAGTGTTTTTAGGGTCAAAATTTAACGCATTGGCGTCTTTTACCATCTTCTAATTAGATGAGAAAGCTACTAAATAAATAATTCAAGCATGTAGGCTATAGTCTAGTCCACCACCAGTCTCTAACTCTCTATTTATACTGTTTTTACCTAAAACCAAAAGAAATTGTTAATAGTGTCCCGAAGCGTAAGATAGTTAAGGATTTGTCTATGTAATGTTTCGTATACTCTGCTTAACTTCTTTGATAAAACAGTCGTGGTATGTATATCTCTGTATATAGGGATTGAATAAACTTTACAGCAATATTCAGAATCCTGGTCACGGCACCAATTGTAACACGCCACCCAAAAATAATACGAAAGTAAATTACAATAACTCGATTTACATACATAACAACCGAATAAACTGACAAAGGCGACTTTAAAAATAAATAAATATAGCAGTCCATATTTTTAATTATTTTCTCTACCAATTTCATAGCCATGTGATATTTATTTTAACTGTTGCCCGTGGCAACGTTTATGTTTTATTTGTTTGTCCCCTGTGATGTTGGGTTTAGAATAATACCTCTCCATTTCTCTCGTAAAAGTGACAAGAGGTTGCTCAGGAACTAGGTTAAGACTCACTCTTACAATTTTTGTATCAAACTTTTAACCAAAAAAATCGCTTTACCTGTGCGGTGCAGGGATAGAATAACACCTCTCCGTTTTTCCATGGATGTCATAAGAGGCGATTAAAAAAACTGGTTTAAGTACTCTTTTGGCTACAGCCTAACAACCTGTCACTATTATACTACCTCTTCCATCTGTTCCCAAACCTAAAACTATGGATGTCGTAGGAGGTAATTAAAGGAAAGGTTTAGGTATGCTTTAGGCGACAGGCTAGCAACTTTCACTATTATACCTCTCTTATCTGTTTTTCCGTGTGGTGCCGGGTTAGAATAGCACCTCCCCCTTTCTTCCCGTGGGTGTCGTAAGAGTCGACTCTGGGATAGGGTTAGTGTATTGTGGGCGATGGGCTAGCGACCTGTCACTGCAATATCACGTTTAACCATCTAGTTACCCTCAAATTGCTAGACGTGGCACTGGATTTTTGAATTCATGTGCTCTGCCTACCCCTCTTGGGAATACAGGAGTGATAATATGTATGTATCTGTTTTTCATCCTAAAATTATGCTGGAAGTGGCTGCGACGCATGAAATAGTCATGATTTTTTTTTATTATATTTTTTGTGCTGCTTAACCCATTTAGGAACACAGGCGTGATTCTATGTATGTGCTAAGAGTGGCTAAAGAACGTGAAATTCAAGTTCTCTCCTTTTATACTTACATCAGGCCTGTATTCCCAAATGGGGTAGGCAGAGCACACAAAACGCTACATAGGCAAAACGATGACTATTTCAAGTATCGTGGCCACTTCTAGCATACATTCTTTGGTTTTAAGGTGGGAAATACAATGTCCCAACCTGTCACAGATTGCTCCTTTTACACCCCTTTTAAAATCCAAATCCATACAGCACCGCAGCCCGTGTAATTCAGTGCGACAAAGTTCCACATTGAACCGGGTTGCACAAATGGAACCTTGTGTTATTGAGTTAGCGACCAGACGTACGAGGGGGGAACTTAACCTAGTTAGGGTGTCTTAGAAGTAGGGAATGTATGGAGTCTATAGGATTAAGTTTTTAAAACAGGAGGATAAAGCCTGTAACCACTATACGAAAGAGGTTTCATGCATCGAAGACATTTGAAATACCAGACAGATTCCTAATGTCTTGAAAAATAGGGATAGCTCACGTTTTAAATCGAGTTTAGCTCGACATGTATCGGGCTAATCCGTAGCCTTTCATATAGGAGCCCTTCATCAGAGCAGCAGCTGCTTACCCCGAGTTATCCCGCGTGGAAACTTAGCCCTAGCTCTCTCGTAGTGACATAGCTTTACTGGACACAGGAAATGTTAATAACGTTTATTGTAAAGAGGTTCTAATGTGGGTGAGAAATCAATTGGTTCTGCTTCACTCGTCCACTTACACTGCCGCCAAGTTTCCGAACTTCCAATCAAAGTAGACTTACCTGTGAACAATCAAAACACATTTTTAATGAGCTTGTAAATAATATACATTTTTAAGTAATTTAGTTTAATCTGTCGTCTGTGTTTGATAAGGATCCTAACTCGCAAAAATACCAAAAAGTCGTATCATACTTACTGATCCTTATCATACTCATACGACGGGCACTTTTGGGATCCTTATTAAACACAGACGACAGGTTAAGAAAGTAGATCTTTACTCGAAAGAAAATCTACTTTTCAGCGAGAAAGACGGACTTATTCAAAGCAAAAAAAAAAAAAAAATTCCGGTACTCCAACTGTTTCACAAAATGAATAGGCAACTCGAACAAGATCGAACGCCCTATGCATTAGTTTCAAAGAGGCATCCCACAGAAAAACCACAGTTCTAAAGATCTAATCTAGACCAACCCTTTCTCCTGTAGACGTACTAAGACGTCCAAAGTCCCCCATTACGTACACGTACACAAGCCCTTAACTGCAGATACGCTGCATTTAATGACCTTTGGGGGTGGATGTGCGCGACCCTGGTTGCGAGGTCATCGACACAGTGTACGTAAAAACAGTAAGCAAAAGTGAAATCAGAATGGTGATACAAAACAAGCGTTCTAACATACGTGTCGTGGTATGTCGTGACGAGTCAGAACTAACTAACTCAACTGTTTTAATAAATCTTAATAATATCCACGGAAGAAATGGAGAGGTGTTTTGTAAACCCAGAAAATTACGACACGAGGTAAAGTACCATCATCATCATCCAGCCAATATACGTCCCACTGAAGGGCACAGGCCTCCTCTCAGTATGAGAGGACTTGGGCTATAGTTCCCACGCGGGCCCGGTGCGGATTGGGAACTTCACACACAACATTGAATTGCTTCGTCGCTGTGTGCAGGTTTCCTCACGATGTTTTCCTTCACCGAATAGCTCGTGGTAAATATCAAATTCGATATCGCACATAAATTCAGAGGTGCGAGCCCGGGGTTTGAACCCACGATCCTCTGCTTGAGAGGCCACAGGTCGAACCGCTGGGCTACCACGGCTTTTTTAAAGCCGGTAAAGTATAACCTAGCTAAGCTAGATAAAACAGCCGTGGTAGCTCAGCGGTTTGACTTGTGGTGTGGCCTCTTGTGCAGAGGGTCGTGGGTTCGAATCGCAGGCCTCTGATCTTTCAGAATTTATTTGGTGAAGGAAAACACCATGTTGAGAAACTTGCATACAGCGACGAATCTACCATGCTGTGAAGTTTGGAACCCAATCCACACTGGGCCTTGTGTTAGTCTTAGCACAAAAACAGTAACCGTACAGAGGTCGATTTCCATGTAGAGTGCACTCGAGCAACGCACACTTAGACTCGACACTCGGACGCGATATCTCGGCCTAGTTGGGACCAGTCCGAGCGCGGTTCGCGTCCGCTTGAGAAGCACGTCTGTAATTTTTTTTAATGCAATAATGGAGCAACAAAAGTAAAATTACTAAAAATGTTCGGTGGACGGTTGTTTAAATTTAAGTTTTTTTTAACTACCAGTGGTTCAAAGAGCTACGTAGGTGTTATCGTGTTTCGATGGTTAATGTTAAGAGCGTGCAAACAAAATTCGGTGATTTTGATGTTTTTCAAATGCTTTAGAAAGCTATAAATCCTTAAGTTTTTAAAGAAAAACTACTGTAACATATAAATAAACTCTTTTTCTAGGGATTAACGGAAAAAAATATTTTATTAGCAACACAGATTTCTTTTACTTAGCCAATTTGTTGAAGGGTTTTCACAAAAATACGCGTCAGAGCTGTCTTTCACTTGAAAATTTTCCATTAAAATTTACCATAAACGATATAAACTTGTTATTATCTGATAGACAATATAGTCTACTGGGGATTAACGGATTAACATGAATCAAATTATTGGTTTTTATTATTCAAATATCATTTTACATAATTTCAAAGTTGAACCATTACTTTATTTTTTTTTCTCATTGATTTTAATGTAATTACAAATGAAACAATTTTATTGTAAATTTACAGAATATGTTTAGTCTAACCATATTTTTTTCATGGCTAAATATGAGTTAATTTACATTTCACGATTTTTTAAACATACATACATACATATTCTCACGCCTGTATTCCCAAGAGGGGTAGGCAGAGCACATGAATTCAAAAATCCAGTGCCACGTTTAGCATTTTCAGGGTAATCAGATGGTTAAACGTGATATTGCAGTGACAGGTTGCTAGCCCATCGCCCACAATACACTAACCCTTTCCCAGAGTCGACTCTTACGACACCCACGGGAAGAAAGGGGGAGGTGCTATTCTAACCCGGCACCACACGGGAAACATTTTTTAAACATTGGTCCAAAACCACTAAGGTCAGGTGGGGGAAGAGAAACGCAGGGATAAGAGGGCTCTACAGACCATAATCACTCATAACTCGACGAGTTATGGTCTGTGGTGCCTCTTACCCCTGCCCTGCCCCTGAATTTCTCTTCCCCCACCTGATCTTATATTACGTTCGTAAAAAATGTGTGCGCCCTCTTAACATTAGGTACATAGAATAGTTAGCTTAGGTAGGTAAGTGTCCCACCGCGACATAAGAAATAATATATCCTATTTTGAAATACGAAATAAATAAGTAGGTACTGTACATTTTTGTAAAGTAAATTCATGCTGTTAGTTTAGCACGGCAAGGCGCGAGTCGCGTCACACGCTATATAGACTATACCTGTCACTGTCTAACTAGGGTCCTCAGAAAATGACACCATACATACATAATAGATAAAGGATAAGTGGAATAAGGGATAAAGTTCGAAAGAAACCCACTTAGTTCAAAAACTAAAATATCGAGGACTTTCCTTCTTTAAAAATCAGCCACATTATTAACAACAAACATTCACCACTACAGCCACTCACATAACTTACACACGGAACAAGTGCAAAGGGTTCACTCCATACATTTAAACCGCTGTAACAGAACAAACACGCTCGAATCAATTAGAGCCGCAAAGGCACGCGCACACGAAAAGCTGATTAGTTGGTTGGTATTCAGACGTCGTTCATGTGTAACAAACGCAGATTAGTTGGGTGAAGAATGCTCAGTCTGGATTTTACGCGCTTGATGAAAAAATTTCATTGTTTTCCAGGATTTTTTTTTCATATTTTTCCAAATACTCCGTTTTTGTAGGATGACAATTTCAATGGACACAATTTTAAACGAACCCGTTACCCGTGTGGTGCCGGGTTAGAATAGCACTTCCCCCTTTCTTCCCGTGGGTGTCGTAAGAGTCGACTCTGGGACAGGGTTAGTGTATTGTGGGCGATGGGCTAGCAACCTGTCACTACAATATCACGTTGAACCATCTGGTAACCCTGAAATTGCTAAACGTGGCACTGGATTTTCGGATTCATGTGCTCTGCCTACCCCTCTTGGGAATACAGGCGTGAGAATATGTATGTATGTATGTATGTACATTTTTAAATTATCTCTAGATCCAAACCGCTGTGGTTTTAGCAATCGCGTTTACTGTTAGAGAGGCGTTTGTGACACGTAGTTTACTGAAACCGACGTTACTTAGTGTTAAAGAAGTGCAAACAAAAACTTTGCCTACCCGCGACCATAAACGAGTGATAGTACTGAGGCGAGAAAAGTAAGTAAGTAAGTAAGTAAACACTTTATTGTACAAAAGGAAAAATACACAAAATACAAAAAACAAAATTATATACAAATGAAATAATAATATGAAAAGTAATAGGTTTAGGTATGATGTAGGCGACAGGGTAGCAACCTGTGACTATTTTACCTTTTCCATCTGTTTTTGAACCCACAATTATGCAAGAAAAGGCTGCGAAGCGTGAAATAGCCACGATTTTAACTATGTAACGTTTCGTAGGCTCTGTCTACCCCATTAAAAAATACCGGCGTATTGTATGTATGTATGTAACCTTTAGCAAGGTAACCTTACAGTTACAGAGAGACAGACCACAGGCGTAAAATTGACTCTTTTTGCGTCAGAGCTCCAAGCGTTTTTTATGTAAGTGAACTAACTGCCAGTAAATTGTCTGTGCGCATATGCTCAAACAGAATGATATCTCTCGCAAACACTATTATCGTGTGTGAATGGGTTCGTTTGTAATTTTACAAAACGTACTTAAGTAGAATAAATAAATAAATAATTATTATCAAATTACTAATTGGGCTTTGATACTTAGAGCTGTGTATTATAATGAATTTGTATGACTTGAAAATATTATTTACATACATACATTCACGCCTGTGTTTCTCAATGGGGTAGGCAGAACACATGAGACGTGACATAGACAAAACCATGATTACGACTTTTTCACGCTTCACAGCAGCTTTTAGCATAGTTTTAGTTTGAAACGATGGTAGAGGTAGATTAGTGACAGGTTGCTAGCCTGTCGCCTAAAGCATACCTAAACCTATTTCCTTAGTCGCCTCTTACGCCATCCACGGTAGAAATGGAGAGGTGGTATTCCATCCCTACACCACACGGCATTCATTACTTATGCATACGTCTTCGAAAATGATTTCAAAGTTTTTTTAAACTGAATAGTTAGAAATACGTACATAGACTTGGACCAATTCGTGTTCCATCATAATCAGATTCCTGACCCGAAAAATGTCGCGCTAATCTCGATATAAGAACGTGAGTAAACACTAGATACATCACTTTAACAGAATATCGATGGACATAGCATGCACTCCTCCGCGCTGCGTCTCGTCCCACGCACGTGCTAATTTGTTTTCTCCGCGCGGATCGATAGTGCGCGCGCGTTCCCATTGCAAGCCACGGCACGTCAAAGGATCGGATTATCTTTGTGCAGTTCGTTACTAAGGGAGGTTAACTTGGCACAGAGGTACAGTCACGAACAGGGATTGTTGACCCACTTGCCACTGTTCGCAATTTAGACGTGTAATCAATGACCGATGTGACTGACTAGATGTTAGCTATTGGATTAGTATTACACGACCAAGTTACAAACATAGGTAAGTGGCTCAACAATCCCGGTTCGCGATGGTACGCTCCGGCGAGGCCTCGTGAAAGGTCTAAGGGGCAGCGCGGAAAACAGACTTTTTGTACGATCGAGTCTGCGGCGCACAAAGTCTGCGTGGTTTGTATGCATTGTGCGCCGGACTTTTGGCGCGTCGTGTGCGTTACTGCTTATAATACCATAGGTTCTATTTTCACAGACTAAAAAGTCCGTCGCAAATAGTCTGTCGTCTGCGCAGGGCCTAAGAAAAGCTATGAGCCGGTCGCGGAGCACATAAAAAAACGAGCGTTGACCCGCCGCTATCTATCGCTGTCGCACGCGTGCAGTAATATTGCCCTCACGCTCGCACAGTGTGACGTACGTGCTCAAATTCGCGACCGGCCTTTAGTAACGGTAAACAGAGAAAAAAAATTGCCGTACCTACTCGAGCTTACACAAGTAACATTTGCTAACAAGGTGGCGCCCTCATTTAACTGCAGTTTTCGATCAACCATCCTAGCAGAGCCAGGCGCGAGATAGTCTATATCCTGTCATTGTCTAATTAGAGACGTCAGAAAGGGACGGGTAGACTATTCGCGAGGCGACTAGAGCGTGTTGCGGTGCTAAGCTAAGCAAGACGCGATTCTCCGTCTCACGTCAAACTACGTGCAATGGAACCACGCCGTCGCGATACATGTCATAGCCTCTTACAACGCAGCGGGTGCAGTCTGAACTTGGATTTGTAGTCAATTTAATCCATCTATTGGTGATTGTGTTACTTGATATGAAAGCATTGCTATTGCTTCTATTTGTGACACCGTACTAAAGCTTCTTCCGCGTGGAATAGTTTTTTTTTCTTCATATTTTCCAATGTTTCTTTCCTTCTATTAGTCGCAACGTTCTTCTTTTTTTTCAATTGGATCAAGAGTAGTTCCTGAGATTAGCGCGTTCATACAAACAAACTCTTCAGCCTTATAATATTATAATATTGGTACAGATAATCAGGTTTAGGTACATTAAATGTAAAAAAATACGGTTTAAATACATTAAACGTCACTTTTGTTCCTAATAATTAGTAGGAACAACAGACCGGCGTGTCACAGAATTTTAGCATTTTCTAAAACTAATCTCTACCTATTTAATTAACAGCTCAAACCCACCATCTACCTACATGGAAGTTGGCATTTCTTACTTAATTAAACAGTTTTGGTGTAAATTAATATTAAAGCAACTGCTAAAAACTATGCCTACGTGAAATCCTACGCTTTCAGCGGTACAGTCAGCAGCATTAAGATGTTGTGCGTTATATATTTATGCGGGTGACTGTATACATGTATTGCCACATTTTGCTTGGTGTGGGAGTTGAGTTCCAAAAAATACCTGCCCATTTTTTCGGTGGATTTCTTAAGAGGCGACTGAGGAAACAGGTTAAGGCAGGGGTTCCCAATCTTTTTCAGCCCGCGGCTCACCCAGAAGTTTAGAATTCTGTCACGGCGCCCTACCCTGTGTAGCTATTTGGAAAAGATGCAGAACAAATAGGCTCAGAAATTGGTAGTATTTAGGTAAGTGCTTAGTGCGCAACCTCTTATAGGCGACATTTTAGCTCCTTCACTGGGAGTCCTAGAGGTTGCTCACTGCACAGTGGCCGAAAATGTATGGTCTTTGGCTTGCCCAGGGTCAGCCGCGCCTGTTAATCGCTGCTCACAAAAGCAGTGGGACGAGCCACTCTGCCAACTGGTGCGGAATAATTTACTAAGCTCAACCTCCAGTCCGGCGGAGCGCGCCCGTCTTCTGGCCACTGCTGAATGGGAGTCTGGCCTCTGGTTGCAAGCCCTACCATCAGCATGCATAGGTACATTGCTGGACAACACGACATTTCGCCTCGTCTCTGGCCTCAGAGTAGGGCCACCAACCAATGTCCCCATCGCTGTCAATGCGGGAAAATGGCAGATAGGTATGGCCACCGTTAAGGTACATTTCAGGCGACAGGCTAGGAACCTGTCACTATTGTAATTGTAACTCTTAACTTACGAGTATAACCCAAAAATCTGCCAGAATCATGATTCATGATACATCCCTAATCACCCTTTACGACTAATCTAGATCTAGGGCACCTACACGTGCTAAAGTCAAACGGAAACAGTTCCAAGTGAACCAGAGAGCTGCGCATGCATTTTTCA
This sequence comes from Adoxophyes honmai, assembly GCA_005406045.1. Classification (NCBI taxonomy): domain Eukaryota; kingdom Metazoa; phylum Arthropoda; class Insecta; order Lepidoptera; family Tortricidae; genus Adoxophyes; species Adoxophyes honmai. Next base: position 74,126 of record BHDV01056895.1, on the reverse strand, counting down.
TGCCGGAAGTGACGTGACGTCGCCGGCGCAGCCATTTCCGGGAGCTATTAGCCAATCGGGGAAATTGTACCGAGTTCCGAGCCCTGGGATTGGTTGAAATGGGTTATTGTTTTTGTTTGGCATTTTAGTGGATTTCTCAGCTAAGGCGTGTTACAGTTTTCCCAAGAAAATAACTCCGATCGGCTGTTACCGTCTGCGCCGAGAGGGACAGAACGATATCCGAGAGTAGCCGAACGTTTTAAGAGTCAGGATTCCCATCCTAGCTAATGGAATCAGTTTGCGTGGCTGATCATTACCAACATGACGAACCAAACGGGCGGCTGTCATGTTGACGTGACATCTATCAATCAATAACCAAAAACAACGCAAGAGTTTAGCGCGCGAAAGTCTCTTTTATCATTATTATTATTTTGGTAATACTGTAAGCTAAGTAAAACCGTTTAATATGTAATAAACTGTACTGACGTTTTGTTTTAGTATGATGGTAATGATCTGCCACGCAAAGTCCATAGAAAAGGTTTTTTGTTCCTAGTTACGCCAGCCTGGACATATGTCATGTCATGAGTCATCTGTCTGTGACATCATCAATAACCAATCAAAGCTCGAGTGTTAAAAATCTTTTTTATCATTGGTAGATCGAAGTTTCCCGCGTCACAAAACTCGTCAACTGCGCAGGTATGTCCAGAGGAATTCTTAGTTCGGTAATACTGTACAAGTTTATGTGTTGGTGTGACGTTGAAATGAGTGGACTGTAGGCTTAATGGAGCCACACACAGACAAGTGGGCGGGATCTATCCCTACCCTAGTCTACTATCTGTCACTTTCTGACGTCTCTAGTCAGACTTTGAACTGTCTAACTATCACCATCATCATCATCATAATTTCAGCCATAAGTCGTCCACAGCTGAACATATCCCCTTTAGACTTCCATGAATACCTGTTGGAAGCGACTTGCATGCAGTATTTTCCGACGACCTTTATCAAGTCGTCTGTCCGTGTAGGGGGACGTCCTACGCTGCGCTTGCTGGTCCGATGCTTCCACTCAAGCACTTTTCGACACTATCAGCCATCCGCTGTTCGCCGCTATCACCGTTCTTGAGATACACAGCCTGGTGACAGACGGACGGATGGATGGACGGACATCGAATCCTCAGTAATAGGGCCCCGTTTCTCCTTTGGGTACTGAATAACTGAACTCTAAAAATAGTCAAGCTAAAACTTTTAAACATACAATCCGTACTAATATAAATGTGAAATTGTGTTTCTTTGTTTGTTTGTCCGTCTTTCACGGCTTTTTAGGTGGAATTAGTTTAGGGCATGGAGAGTGACATAGGCCACTTTTTGTCTCTTCATAACACCCCACTTCCCTAAAATGAGGGGCGGAAGTTTGTGGAAAATTCCGCAATTTTCAATGTAGAAAGCTATAAATTGGTATGTGTGCTATCTCTTCTGTGGTACCTACCCCGAATTTAACGCGAGCGGAGCCGCGGGCAAAAGCTAGTCTTACATAAAAGGAAATGGAAAGCTTTGAATATGAAACAACCGCGTGGTGCACAGAACAGAACAAAGCTATGTCGAGCTAAACTCAATTCAAGACGTGAGTTGTCTGTATTGTTTTTAACAGAAAGCTTTTAAAAATAAACACTCGAAATCTGCCACACCCTAGCGAAATCGATTATGGGGATTCAATTAGAAAACATATTTCTCGATTGGCCGGATCCCTGTATTGGATTATCGCTTGTTTGGGGCATTCGCGTTATGGTCCGGGGTTCGATGCTCGGTCAACTCTGGATTCATTTTAAAAAGATTATCGCTGAAAATATTTTTTTTCACTGTAGATATTGTATGTTATTGCGCCGATATGTATTTTAATCATAATCTAATTACCTATCAATACATTTTATCCGTTTTTTTTACTATCCTAATGTTTCACAGCGTCTGTGACCTCTGGCACCTCTCACGACAGTTTTAGCGATTTAGCCATCCTTAGTCGCCTCTTACGACATCCACGGAACAAATGGAGAGGCGTTATTCTAAATCCCACACCACACGGCAATGTCTGCATGTACAGTCAGGGAATCTGAATGTTTAGCAGGCTGACCGCCTTCATAATTTGTTCGCATTATAGGGCAAACTTCACCATGAAGTTCAATATTGAGTATTTATGTCACCCAACTGGCTGGAAATAGTAATAAGACCAATTTTAGAAGTATCTCAACCTGCTAAACATCCAATTTCCGTAACTGTGTGTGTGTGTGTGTGTATATTTGTCAATATAACAGTATAACAGGTCCAATGTCCAGACATTGACGGGAAGGCGATTTTTAAATAACTACAGAGGGGTGCCGATGTTTTAATTTGGGCATGGACGCACCCCCGTCGGCGAACAGGTATGCTGCGTTACGGGTACCATTTTAGCCTTTTATTTGATACAAAGTCATATTGCTTGTCGCATAGTAGCACTTCTGTTTACTTTCAACATCACTGTATTCCCAAATGGGGTAGGCAGAGCACACGGAGCGTTAGTTAAAGTTAAAACCATGACATATGGTGTGATAGGGTGACGGTGGACAATATTGATGAAACGCGGGTAGTTCAAGAAGCCGTTACTGATGAAAATCAAGTGCGGGTAGTTCGAAGAACTCGGACTGCCAAACAAACGTCGTGCTGTTTCAGTCAACTCGTGACCACGGTCGCTGTAACGCGGCCGAGACGTCGAGAAGGTAAATTAAATCGTGATTAAGTCCCGCGTACCTACATAAAAATATAAAACCATGACAGTTTCAAGCTTCGTGGCCACTTTTGACATAAATTTTTGCTGTGACAGGTTACTAGCGTGCCGTCTAAACCAGCGGTTCCCGAAAGGTGGTCCGCGGAACCCTGGGGTTCCGTGGAAGGGCAATAAGGTTTCCGTAAAAAATATTTTCATGTGCGGTGAGCAACGTTTAATTGTTTTTCATTTATACCTATTTTAAGGTGTCATCAAAGAAGGGTTCCGCTAGGAAAAATTTAATCAATTAGGGTTCCTTGACACAAAAAAATTGGGAACCCCTGGTCTAAACTATACCTTAAACTATTTCTCCTTAGTCGCCTCTTACGACATCCATGAAAGAAACGTAGGGATGTTATTTCAAATCCGATGCAACACATAAAATTATTATGTGTTGTTATACCCTTAAACCCGTGTTAAGTCCATAGATGAGAGACGCGAGTGGACGCTGGTGTATGATCCTTACATAGTCGTTAATTAGCCTATCTGTTACCGGAAAACGACACCTTTCGTAAGATTCTAAACGAGATACAAAAAAATGCTTTGCGCCCACATTTTTGCTAAATTTTATATAATCAAACCTAACCTAATCCAACATAACATGATCTAATATGAAAGAGTATATTATTGTAAAACTGCTGTGTCTTTACGCGGAGCGCACAGTTTAAGCTAAAATAAAAAAAAAATCCTAAAACCAAACCACGAGTCCGTAGATGAAAAATTTGTTAAAAAAAAACATGATCTAATATAACCTAAACTAACAATCTAACGGTTAGATTCTAACCTAACCTAATTTGATAATTTTACGAAAACGTGGTAGTAAAATAATACAATTTGTCTTTCGTTTAGAATCTTACGGAAGTTTATAAATAACCTGAAAAAAATTAGAAAATTTATAAACGTACGGATTTTGTTATTTTCCGGTGACATATCCACCACATATCCATGAAGCAAAAGAGGTATGTCAGAATCGTAGCGAGTGGAACAAAGTAGTCTCGGCCTACCCCTGTGGGAAAGAGGCGTGACGGTATGTATGTTAGGGTGGTTCAAAAAATTTTTTTTTCAATTTTTCAACGGGGCACCCCCTAAATATTTTTCAATAACCAAATTATGAAACCATAAAAAAATTCAAGTACCTACGATAACTCTAAGCCGGTGCTCAATGACCCCCAAGATTTTACTAAATATAGTGGGTTTAGCTAGTGAATTGCACATTGCAAGGTGACTCTATAAAATTTTATGTTTTGGTGTTTTTGAATTTCTTACTTGTCAAGCAGTTTAATATTAAAGTATTTTATAGTAAAATACTGTTTAAGTTGCTTAAAAAGTTATTGTAAGGATCACTTAAGGGCTGTTAAATGTAGTGATAAAAATGGCTTCAAATGGTCTCTTTTTATTGGGAGTGCGAGATTTAGACCCTCTTGCAAATTCGAATCAGCTTCCTTCAATGCTTATAAGATTCCATCATCATCATAATGCTTTAAAATCAGTGCGAAAAGCTGCTCAAATAACGGTAGAAGAGCTTTTCGTAGTTCGGAACAAAGCTGTACCGAGTGAAACACTGCCTCGAAAAACTCTAAAAAAATCATTCAAGCTGGTTATTGCTAAAAAAGAACAAATCCATGTTTTTACTGCTCAGCAAAAAAGAGAAAAGGTTTTTTACACAAGATTTTGGTAAATTATTTGACATTTTCTCATTCATAATATTTCCTTATAATTATTAAAAAAAAATATTAACTATACACTGTGGAAACTTGACAAATTATTTCGAAATTGCGTCAATAATCGACTGCTTAGAAATGTCAGTCGATACGGTTTTTCTATTTACTTCCACAACCTGTTAAAGAATTGTTTTCTTCTTCGTATGTCAGCAGGTTCTTGAATTCGTCGAACAATTTGACTCCTCGTTCAACAGTAGCATTCACTACTTTCAGCTTTGAAACATGCTCTTATCCTTCGATATAATTTTGATCATTGTTCCATTTTTGCGTTGGTAATGACAAGAATTGCTCTACGTGATGAAAATGTATTTCATTCGCGATCAGAAAGATACATTCAAGCTAACTAAACGAGAGTTGGCTTAGCTGTAGCGAGTTGTAACGTTCGTAGTACATTTATATACAAAAACGTGGACACAAGCTCCTCTTGTAACAGAAACTTCAAACTGTTGAACCTTGATAAATATAGTAATGTCGATTCCGAAATATTCAAGTGAGCCAAACAGGTCCTATAGCGTCACTTGTGGTACCTATCTGATAAATTGGTCGGAGTCGCTTTTTTTACGACATGGTATCGCACAAAGTAAAGAAAAAGGTCGTGAAGGGGATGTCAAAAGTCTGCAGTACTCGATTGGTAAGAGGTAATGCATCCCTTCTGTAAAAATATGTTACTCTTGGTGACTTTGTCACTAACCGTACGCGAAACTTGCTTCAGTCGTTAAATATTGAAGACTCGTTACCCTCACAGAAAATGGAATAATGATCAAAATTATATCAAAGGAAAAGAGCGTGTTTCAAAGCTTGGAAATGATGAATGCTACTGAACGAGGACTCAAATTGTTCTACGACTTCAAGAACCTGCTGATATTATGACGAAGAAGTCAAAAAATTCCTTTACAGGTTGTGGAAACAAATAGAAAAACCGAATTGACTGACATTTTTAAACAGTCGATTTCTGACGCAATTTCGAAATAATTTGTCAAGTTTTCCCAGTGTATACGTACTTATAATTTTCTTTGATAATTAGAAGGAAATATTATTTTAAATTATTTGTGCTTATCAATAAACGTATTTTGATGTCCTAATTCTCTAATGAAGTTTATTTTGTGTATATCTGAAAATGACGAAATATTTGCAATTTTACGAAACTTTAGGCTCGATGAGCACCCCCTATCTCTTATGATAGAGATTTGAAATTTAAGTACGATATTTAAATAAGCAAGTGTAAAAAAAGTAAGGGGTGCCCCGTGAAAAAAACGAAATTTTTTTTTTTTTCATACATTGGTGAACCACCCTAATGTATGTATGTATGTATATCCACCACAAACTCAAGGCAATGTTACCATTCCTCTGCCTGCTTAGTCCTCTGCGCTCGCGCCTTATAATGACATTATCAGGTCAATCCGAAGAACCAATCAGATGAGGCCTCGCTAGTAAATAGGTCAACCGAGTTACGTCTGGATGGAATTGCAGTCGGCGTTCCCGATCATGAACTGATTGGTTGACGGAACTAGTGTTGGATGTTAAACTTTGATGTATTCTCTGTTTTGGTTTCCCACAGACTTTTACCAAAATAGATGGTGTCGGGTTAGGATAGCACCTCCCCCTTTCTTCCCGTGGGTGTCGTAAGAGGCGACTCTGGGAAAGGGTTAGTGTATTGTAGGCGATGGGCTAGCAACCTGTCACTGCAATATCATGTTTAACCATCTGATTACCCTGAAATTGCTAAACGTGGCACTGGATTTTTTAATTCATGTGCTCTGGCTACCCCTCTTGAGAATACAGGCGTGAGGATGTGTGTGTGTGTGTGTAGATACCGCGAGTTCCTGCATTTGTATGAAATTAATTTTCATCATCACATATGTTAATTACTTCGTCGCTGTATGCACGTTTCCTCACGATGCTTTCCTTTACTGGATAGCTCGGGATAAGTAAACTAATACGAGAATACCATTAGATATTGATTTCCTTGGATAATATTCTACCATAGACACAGACTTATATCGAAATAGATACCACGAGTTCCTGCATTTCTATGAAAATCAAGCGTGCCACTTTTTGTCTACTGTAACGTCACATGAGCTTTCGTGTTGGGAATTGACAGTCCGAGTGAAACCGATTCAAAGGTGACGCCGCCTTATTCAAGTTGTCCTGTCTCTAGGAAGTTAAACCCCATCTAAGTGGTAAAAAACTAAATGAAATGGTGTCAAAGGAAGAGCATTGCTCTCCCTTTTGGCTCCCTTTTGGCACGCGAAGTACATACACTTGAGTCATCTATTTCGATATAAGTCTGTGGATCTTCCTATTGAAGTCGTACTCAAAATGCCAAACAAATTTAAAAAAACCCGGCCAAGTGCGAGTCGGACTCGCGCACGAAGGTTTCCGTACCAAAACAGCAAAAAAAACACGTTTTTCTATGGTCGACTCCCTTAATTATTATTATTATTTTGATTTTAGTATTTGTTGTTATAGCGGCAACAGAAATACATCATCTGTGAAAATTTCAACTCTCTAGCTGTCACGGTTCGTGAGATACAGCCTGGTGACAGACGGACAGACAGACAGCAAAGTCTCAGTAATAGGGTCCCAGTTTTACCCTTTGGGTACGGAACCCTAAAAACCGGCCAAGCGCGAGTTGGACTCGCGCTCAAAGGGTTCCGTATCAAAAACTGAAAAAAAAACCACGTTTTTTGCAAGCTGCACTTCAAAAGTTACCCTCTTTTTCCGCTAGAGGTCGCAATACACGGATCTCTAACATCAATAGGTAGAAAACAACATGACCCACTTTCAGCTAACTAGTTTCCGTGCCACAAATTGTTTGAGACAGATAAATATAGCAGTTGCAGGTGAAACAGGAACTCATAAATGTTGGGAACGGCACGACAAGTTCTAAATTAAAGTACAGAGCAGCTCTATATAGCAGATAGCTGCTATCGCATATAATTTCCTATGTCATACTTTCATTTTAATTTTATCTACATTCAAAATCATGTGCTTGCTATGTATTCAAACGCTATAATAAAGCCCGTCACAGACTACGCATATACGATAATATTTTATCTGCGTATAAATGCCATTTTTCCATATGTCGGTGTCAAAAGATACCTGACGGTAAATCTGCGCAGTGTGTGTTAGCTCATTGAATTGTATAGGGAGCGATATTGACAGATATATGTTCCGTAACAGATATCTTACCGTATCTGCTTAATGTGTGACGGGCTTTATACGGACTACATTAAAATAAATATCCTGAAGTAGCATAAAAAGCTAACATTATAAAAACATTAAAAATAGATACCTGTGTGATGTGGGTTAAACTAACACCAGATCCATTTCTTCAGTGGAAGTCGTAAGAGGAGACTAAGGATAAAGGCTAGCAACCTGTCATTATTTATACATCTTCCATCTGTTTTCAAACCAAATATTATCCTAGAAGTGGCTATGAATTGTGAAAAATACCTCTTTCATCTTTACAAACCTAAAACTATGCTAGAAGTGGCTGCAAAGCCTGAAATAGTCATAATCTCATAATCATGAGGTTTTGTCAATGTCACGTTTCGTTTGCTCTGTCTACTTGATTTGGAATAATTTTAAACAAAAAAAAAACCGACTTCAAATTAGCAATATTTTGAAAGTATTCCGTTTACTGAATGTAAAATCTTGAGATTTGGAGATATAAAATTTGGAGAGTTCCCTCGATTTCTCCAAGATTCCATCATCAGATCCTGGTTTCGTGCCAATGGGACCAATTTCGAGTTATACCCTTTCGATTAAAAAAAAAATTTTGAAAATCGGTCCACGGGTTTTCGAGTTATCGAGTAACATACACAAAAAAAAAAAAAAAAATTAGGTCGAATTGAGAACCTCCTTTTTTTGAAGTCGGTTAATAATCGGGATCGTATGTGTGTATTTTAGTGTTACACCGTCCATACTTTACAACGCTCTCATTTCTACTGCATAACCACATTTAAAAAATCTTATTAACATTAATTTCTAGTTCTCAAAGAACGACCCTAAAAATCTAACACAAAAAAAACCACGGCTCAAACATTAACAAAGAACTAAACGAGATTGCGCTCGAGTGCGCTCAAATAATTTCTGTATAATGCCAGTTAAAAAATAAGGGTGGTTTGGGCTAGGGGTGGATGGAACACACTACTATTCGCTATTCGGATTATTCGGCCGCTTTTCAGTTTTGGTGCTTGTAGTACAGAATTATAAGACTCGAGTGGGTAGTATTTAGTCTCAAGTTAGTCCTACTATTACTATAAATACGAAATTAATTGTCTGTTTGTTACCTTAATACGATTTTTGTAGCAAACTATACGTTTGGCCGCAAGAACACCAACTCAAAGAAAACAGTACCTACACTAACTACAAGTACATAAACTAAAAACAAAAATTAAAAGAAAGAAAGAACATGAAAGAAGATGAAAAGGGTGAAACGCCCATGTGAAAAAAGTGGCTACTAACTGTGAAATGGTCATGTTTTACCTTTCGTGTGCTCTGACTACCCCATTTGGGAACACAGGTGGGATATACGTGGGTATTTACATGTGTATGTATGTAAGAGAAATACATTTGACGGCCGGATAGCCCAGCGGTTAGAGAACCTGACTGTGAAGTTTAAGGTCCCGGGTTCGATCCCCGGTCGGGGCAGATGTTTTTATGATGAATACGAATGTTTGCTTTCGAGTCTTGGATGTTTATCTATATATAAGTAAGTTTATCCGTTGTCTAGTACCCATAACACAGGCATTAAATTAACTACTTTGGGACTAGTTATTTGTGTATACAAATTGTCCAGTGATATTTATATTACATTTAACATATACAAAACAAGTATATAAAACAGCCTGTAGCTATTATTAATAGAGAAATCTCCGACAAAATAAAACCTTTTTTTCACACAATGTTTCTCGCTGATCACAACAGCCATATTCGACGTTACGACCGACAGCGTCGCCAAATATTCGGTATTCGGATAACTCGTGGCAACTCTAATTCGGATTGCCGTAATATAAAAAGGTCTTAACTGTACCAAATTCTTATGGACTTACGCTGTTGTAATTAGAAGGGTGAGGACAATAGAATAAAAACAGAATAGTGGAGGGAGCATGTGAATGTTATTAGTTGTTAGAATTAAAGTGTTCCGTGAAAAAACTGAAAGCAATTTTTAGTGAAATAAAATGAATTAACTGTCGCCGGTTCGGTAAAGTTTTAAAACCTAAAATCATGCTAGAAATGGCTGCGAAGCGTGAAATAGTCAAGTACTTTCGTCTATGTCACGTTTCGTGTGCTCTGCCTACCCCTTTTGGGAACGTAGGCGTGATTGTATGTATGTGCGTCAGACGAGCAAAACCGCGTGGATCTATAATCCCAACGCAATTCAAATCGATCCGACCAAAGGTGAAGCTTGGGACAAATTTCAGTCCAAACTACTAAACATCCCCAAAACCAGAACGACTAACGCGGTAACAATTTCCAAACGACTTAAGCTCTTTCGATTCGGAAGCGACGACTCCGACTTTCAAAACGGCGAACGGGAATCTAGATCCAACAGCGTTTAGGACTTTATGGATTTGAGGGTAGAAACGGAATGGCCGCCAATAACTATAAAAGCGCCATCTAGCTGAGATGGGCAGTAAACTGTTTTTAAAAATTCATGCGTAGAGCCGTTTCCACACCGTAGACGACATAAGCGATACACATTTATTTTCCTTAAGCGAAAGTGTAAGTGGATTTGACGAAAATTAAGCGATAAATATACGGCTTAGGCATTGTTTCAGAGACGGAATTGATTGGGTCACACTTGTCACTTTAACACTGACACAACGAACGTAACAAAGATTTCCTTCATCGAGCAGTGCAATTTCACTAAATCGTAATACTATATGTATAATTAATATAATTTTGAAGGCGTAAATAGGTTCTATGGTGGATCAAAGATTCCATTAGTTCAAAAGTGTTTTTACGATTGTTCATTATCTAAACTTTTTAGCACATTTACTAACTCATCTTCAAAATGTATCTATGTAATGTAATTTCAACCTTAAGTGGTACACAACTTAGTACAATACAAAGTTTTTTCGTCTTCCTGAACAAACCTGAAAAAACACTTACGCGGTTTTGACAAACTGCTCATACGCGGGTTTGAACTACCAAGGATGATTTGTAAAATTGGTAGAGATTCCCTCGTTGTTTTTTTGGCATAAAAATACTCAGTGTGTCTTCGCCCTTACTAGGGGTGTCCCCACAAACACCCCACGTGACAACCCTAACTCGATAGTTTCATTTGGATAAGTGGCGATTATTTAAGTTTAAAAAAGTATCAAGTGCGAGTCGGATTCGTCAGAAAAAAACTACTATAAGAAACAAATGACTACTTTGCTAATTTTTAGCAATCTTTTCCGTGTGGTGGGGTTTGAGTTATCTTCCGTGGATTTTGTAAGAGGTGAATAAAGAAACGGGTCAAGGTATGTTTCAAGCGAAAGACTAGCAACCTTTCATTATTATACCTCTTTCATCTGTTTTTGAAACTGAAATGGACTGAAAACTGAAAATGCTGGTCATGGCCGCGTAGCGTGAAATAGTTTTAGTTATGTCTACGTCACGTTTCGTGAGCTCTGCCAACCTTTTTGAGAACTGGCGTGATGGTAGTCCAATTGTAGTGAGACTGCCATACCATCGTAACAATTGATTCCTGACCCTATAGAAAGTATAGAACCTACTTGCAGCGAACGTCATACTTAATAACATTACAATACTCGACAAAAGAAATCTTCGAAACGCGTTGGGTCAGGAATCAATTAGTTCGTACGAACAGTAAATCCAGCAATATGTCTCGAGTATTAACATTGGCAGCGTCTCAGATGGTTAGGTTTTAATCAAGGCTCACTAATCCTTTTGCCCTGAGGGAAGGAATGAGTGGAGGTCACCAGGCAGGCCTAGACGACAGACTTTTTGTGCGATCGAGTCTTCGGCGCACAAAAAGTCTGCGTGGATTGTATGCATTGTGCGCTGAACTTTTTGTGCGTCGTGTGCGTTTATTACATACATACATATTTTCACGCCTGTATTCCCAAGAGGAGTAGGCAAAGCACATGAATTCAAAAATCCAGTGCCACGTTTAGCAATTTCAAGGTACTTAACCAGATGGTTAAACGTGATATTGCAGTGACAGGTTGCTAGCCCATCGCCCACAATACACTAACCCTTTCCCAGAGTCGACTCTTACGACACCCACGGGAAGAAAGGGGGAGGTGCGTTTATTACTGCATATAATTCCATAGGTTCTCAATAGAACTGTGAAAATCTTGTGAACTGTGAACTTCTGTGAAAATTAACAGGTTAAAAAGTCCGCCGCGGATAGTCTGTCGTCTGCGCAGGGCCTTAGAGCTTTTAGTAAGTGTCTCGTGACCTCTTGCTCCTTCTGTGGCAAGAAGGGTACCACTCTACACTTATGGAGTCCTAGTACTATATTACTGTTTTTTTATATTGTAAAATAGGTAATCTAACTGGCACCGCTCTCCTTTCAGAACAGGACATGATGACCTGAAAACCTGCGTCCAACACGTCGCCTTGGCCCTTGGATCAGTTCAGTATGCTTTTACTTTTACTCTGTATGTTATACACTACTTTTTAGGTACCTACTGTTATTTATTTATTTAGTAATCAATCAAAGTCTGTAAAAACTTGTATTTTGAAAAAAAACTTTCTGCCAAGTGTTTTACGGCGCATTCTTGGCAATGATGGTCTTTCCGAAGCTGGTAGACTCGAAAATGAGGTGTAAAAGTGCTCTTAGGAGCATCTTTGCATTAATATTGCAAAGCATTGATTGTAAAGCATTGAATTTTGAACCACCTCGTGTACTGGATTTTTTAATTTTAAGAGGGCGCCAACATTTTTTACGAACGTAATATAAGATCAGGTGGGGGAAGAGAAATTCAGGGGCAGGGCAGGGGTAAGAGGCACCACAGACCATAACTCGTTGAGTTATGAGTGATTATGGTCTATAGAGCCCTCTTATCCCTGCGTTTCTCTTCCCCCACCTGACCTTAGTGGTTTTGGACCAATGTTTAAAAAATCGTGAAAAATAAATTAACTCGTATTTAGCCATGAAAAAAATATGGTTAGACTAAACATATTCTGTAAATTTACAATAAAATTGTTTCATTTGTAAATTTACATTAAAATCAATGAGAAAAAAAATAAAGTAATGGTTCAACTTTGAAATTATGTAAAATGATAATTGAATAATAAAAAACCAATAATTTGATTCATGTTACACCGTTATTCCCCAGTAGACTATATTGTCTATCAGATAATAACAAGTTTATATCGTTTATGGTAAATTTTAATGGAAAATTTTCAAGTGAAAGACAGCTCTGACGCGTATTTTTGTGAAAACCCTTCAACAAATTGGCTAAGTAAAAGAAATCTGTGTTACCACATCAAAATCACCGAATTTTGTTTGCACGCTCTTCATTTTATGCTCTGCCTACCCCTCTTGGGAATACAGGCGTGAGGCGTATGTATGTAAAATAACACTTCTGCAAACAAGCATCAAACAGAAAGACGCCTTTTCCGAGATCAGATGAAAACTATCTCACCTCATCTCGGCGTGACAACTAAATACCTCTAATCCTGATGCGCACAATCAACCGCTCCCTAATTTGTTTTCGAAGACGTTGTTTGCCGTATCGTCCAACTAATCTGCCGACTGATCTGCCGACTAATCCGCTAAGCTGACGAGTGCGTGCCAGATCACGGCTAAGCCGTACTGCGATGCCGCTGCGTTCATTTTGCCTGCACTTCGGTATAAATTACTGGAATCTAGCTTGGCAAGATTTTAAGTAGTGGGGATAAGTTCACGAATCGCTTTTTCCATCATGAAATAGGTGGCATGCACGTGTATGCATGCTGCTGGCCGTTTGAATGCTGTCACAGCCTGACTAGATGACAGTGGTCGGTGGCGAGTGGCGACGACGTTCGTCGACCGACGTAGTCTACATCTACACTAATATTATAAAGCGGAAAGATTTGTTTGTTTATTTGTTTGTATTTTTGTATGTTTGTAGTGAATGGGCTCAAAAAGTACTGGGCCGTTTAAAAAAAAATCACTATTAGAATGCTACATTCTTCTGAATTGACATAAGGTCAGTGTGGGTAAGTCCGGCATATATTTTGCAGAGATGACTTTGGGTTGTTCTAACTAAGTAATTTATTAAATTACGTATGTGTTTCAAATTGCAATAGATAGAGAATTTAATAATTTACAAATTACTGTTATTGTAATATAATTTTAATAATATTTACGCGAAATATCGTCATTTTTATAAAACTTGGCGTGTAGACGGTCTTCCCTTACAGAAGAAGGCAAGTCCGTCTAGTAGCGATTTCTCACCCTATTTAACTGATATTGAGTTCAAAGACAAATTGGATTATACTCTGAATCATGCCATTGAAAACAATACTCTGATCGCTGCGAAATAAGGTTTGGATCCCTAGTTATCACCATTTTTCTAAATTGAAGGCAAGTCCGGCATATACTACGGAGATGGGGTAGTAAACCTTTTTTTGGGTTATTGAGATAAATATGTACCAATATTTTATGAGCAAAAATGAGCTCAAAAACAATAGATAGGTAATTATTCGAAAGCAGATATTGTTACTTATTATTGTAGTTCGGAGTTTTATTAAAAACCAACAACGCAACCGTCTAAAATCTTTCTTAAAACCTTTCATCTACATAAAACTGTTGGCAACAACTGCCACAGGGCAAGTCCGTCATATGACGGAATTACCTTGTTGTACTGTAGACGGACTTTCCAATTAGCAACATTAAGATGGTAGAAAATTAATGCTCGAATTCTAAGGAAACGAAAGCAGTTTTTGACGATTGAAGTATAGAATAAAGATAAGCAGTTCTCGAATTACTTACTGAGTTATATTTTTACTGAAAAATCCCATTAAATACATTTTTTCACATTTTTTAAAAAACACTCTGCCAACTCGCATCACGAGTTCAAAACGCGTAATGACTTGCAACGCGCATATCTCTGCCGCTCGATGTCACAGCGCCACCTTTTTTAGAGCGTTGGAACTAGGAAGTGAAACTGCTTTTTCGACATGAGTGTAAGGTGCGTAGCTATTCAAATTCAAGAGTTATAGCAGGTAGACGGACTTGCCTCGTGGACGGACTTACCCACACTGACCTTAGGCTATACGTTTCATTTTGAAAAAAATAGAGATCCTTGGTAATTGTCAATAATGTAACCAAGGGTGTAAAAAATCAGCTAGGCGCAGCGCAGACGACAGAGTTTTGTGCGATCGAGTCTCCGCAGCAATAAATTGTCTGAATGGCGCGGTGACAGTTTCCACGAAACTCTGAATAGAAATTCCTGGAAACTGTCAGCGCGCCATTCAGACAATTTATTGCTCCACAGACTCGATCGCACAAAACACTGTCGTCTGCGCTGCGCCTAAAAGTGTTATTCGGCGAATGCGCTGCCCAAACCGTTAGCGATAGAACAAAATAATGTTCTACAATATTGAAAAACGTATCAATATCTACAAAAAAAGTCAGCGGCAGCATATGTCCAACTATTGTAGTTTTGTCATACCGCAATATAACCGAATTCCACGCGGGCGAAGCCGCGGGCGGAGAGCTTGTAATAAAAACAAGCGGGTAGACTGTAAATATCTAACCATTACCGTATCACTAGAGTGGTAAGAAGATGACGGTAGCGTGACAAAGTGAAAATAGCGTGAAAATTTAAGGTAGACAAAGTCGTCAGATGTCAACTAGTGATACCATAAAACTTACAAAGACTTGTCGTTCTTCCAAACAGCTACTTACCTGCAAAAGAAACGCAACATTAAGCACACAGACAAAAAACACATGCTCCATGTTTTTAATAATCGAACTGTAGGATCGATACGATGTATCTTCAATCATATGTACACTTGTACACTAACACAATCCCGAAGGTATCAAAGGCTTAGTGGTACAAACCTCTCTGCGTCCGTATGTACCACAATCGTACCATTCGTACCGCGGACAAAACGGCGAAGAACAAACGATAGGCGTCCACATAGCGTGCGAGGAAACGGATTATATCCGGACACGGTAGCTAGGGTTGTGCATTGAAAACAATGTGCAACGAACTTAAAATTTTAAACTATTTTTTGATTACCTGTTAAAGTTTTTCTTTTCATACATACATACAACATACAATCACGCCTATGTTCCCAAAAGGGGTAGGCAGAACATACGGAACGCTACATAGAGAAAATCGTAACTATTTCACGCTTCGCAGTCACTTATAGCCATAGTGTTAGGTTTGAAAAAAGATGGAAGAAGTATAATAGTGTCAGGTTGCTAGCTTGTTGCCTGAAACATACCTAAACCTACTTCCTTAGACAACCTCCACGGAAGAAATGGAGAGATGTTATTCTAACCTAAAATAATATACCAAACTTTATTTTAATTTTAATAATACAAATTTGTAGTAGAGGTGATGTGGTGTGTAAAAATAACTCTCCATTTCTACCGTGGATATTGTAAGATGCAACTAAGGAATATATGTTAAATGTGGCTACAAAACGTGACACATTCATGGTTTTGTCTATATAACGTTTCAAGTTCTCTGCCCACCCCATTTGAGAAAAGCACGATGATATTATCGCGTAACTCTCGAAATATAGTACCAATTTTGTGTGACATCGCGAACAGGAAAAACCACATAAGTGTCCACATTCCACATGTGATACTTCCCACACCCCTGGCAAGGGATTACTTGCAGTTGCAACTTCGCGGCCAATACGCTGCTGATGAAAATTTTAATCAACTCTAGTCTTGTGAGCGTTACAAAGTTGCGGTGCTGCGGTTGCGGGTAATATTGTTATCTAACAAGTAAGTAAAAATATAGGATAAAGTGCTAAGCACTGACAACGAAAGCGGGGCGGCAATTCAATAATGTGACTCAAAACTGACAATATTGTGACGATATGTTTCATACATTTCGCATGGAAAATAATCTAACCAACATAAATTTCATTTTCGATACAAGCTTTTTTTGTTGACTTTTTGCCACCTGTGCTTCATTTGCCATCCAAACTAGATTATGTGCACCAGATTCCAAGTCGATCAGACCAACCAAACCGTTACCTCCATCGGAGACAGTCCCGGCTGGGCCACCAGAAGTCCACTACCGGAATGTTGTATTGTCATCCGATTGACACAAGTGTACAAAATTTCAGCTCAATCAGTAACGGGAAGTGGATCAAACTTAACTTGCAAGATTTGACAGGGAAACATACAAACAATCATCGGGACAGGTGAAGCTAAATAAAAGCTTGTAAAATTAAACTTTCAATCAGAAAAGGGCATACACGTTCATCTTTAGCTACTAAACGTGAAAATAGTAATGCATTAGGAAATACAGGCGGAATGACTAATCTACATGACAAGACTGTATATCGAAAAACGTATATCGACCAAATCGGGGATGTACTAAACAAAGCCCAAATTAGGAGTACCCGAAACCGTCGAGCGTGTATGACGAGTGATGAATGTGAGTGAAGCGAGAGAAGTATGTCAGAATAGATGCGAATGGCGCTCTGTTGTCTCTGCCTACC
>BHDV01056895.1:26787-41403 GCA_005406045.1 Adoxophyes honmai | reverse complement strand
CCTTCCCCCGTTGTACATGCATGACCGCACACTTGTCAATACCAAATTCCATCTTGATCCCGTTACTAAAAGCTTCAGTAGTCTTATTATTATTATTATATCTCCACCCAAAAAAATCACGTCAATCCGTCGCTTCGTTTAGCCGTGAAAGACGGACAAACAAACAAACACACAAACACACTTTCCCATTTATAATATTAGTATGGATAGCGTAAAAAAAAACATTCCTAAATGAGGTGACAGAGCACAAAAAACGTGACGTAATAAAAACCATAAACTATTTCACGCTTCGCAGCCACTTTCAGCATAATTTTTAAGTACAGTTAGGTATGATCTGTGTGGGTTTGGGACAGAATAACACTTCCCCATTTCTTCCGTGGAAGTCGTAAGACGCGATACTAACAATAAGTTGAACTATCTGTAAATGCGTCTTTTTGTTTTACGAATAAAAAATCACGAATAAAAATTAATGCCTTCATCCTTAGTAGTCTTCCTAAGAGCCTTTTCAATTCATACCACACAGTGCGCTATGCGGTACCCTTGGCATGGCGACCGTCCCCTATGCCCAGTGATTAATGGTCCCGGGATCGATTCCCGCCATTAACATTTATTGCGGGCTTTGTTAGTAGTTCGATCTATTAATAAATACCTATAAATAAATAGCTTATGTTACCTTTCTTAACCCAGAACCCCATTAAAATCAAGCAAGATACCAGGGAACCATGAATGAAGAAGAAGTGCAATTTTCAGATAGTGCCGTCCGTGTGGTGTGGGATTTAGAAAAAGGGCCTCTCCATTGATTCCGTCGATGTCGTAAGAAGCGACTACAGAGTAGGCATATTTTTGGTGTCAGGCTAGCAACCTGTGAGCCTGTGGCTATTACACCTGCCAACTAAAAACCTAAACAAAAAAGAAAGTGGCCGCGAAACGTGACATGGATTTGTTGTAGTTTTTCGGTGTGCTCTGCCTACGCCATTTTAGAATACAGGGGTGATGTATAAAAACAGGTGAAAGAGGCGCAATAGTGACAGGATGCTAGTCTGTCTAAACCAGGGGTTCTCAACCTTTTTTTCGTCGAGCCCCCCCCCGGATCACAAGTAATATTTTCATTCCCCCCCCCCCATATTTTTTTCATTGTTTACAATAAAACTAGCATTATTTTAACAGCATTTGAATTTGTGTACATTAAAATATTTTTTTTCTATTGAAAACACAAACGTCTCGCGCCACCCTTGAGATTGCTCTACGCCCAAGGGGGGCGCGCCCCCCTGGTTGGGAACTCCTGGTCTAAACCGTACCCAAACCTATCTCCTTAGTCGCTTTGACATCCACGAAAATGGACAGATGTTACTCTAAGCCCGACACCACACGGCATATGTACAAAATCACTCCCAACCCTGTTTCAAGGTATGACTTTAAACTTTCACCCCGTAAAAGTATAATGTAATATGAAACCGTGGCGACGCGTGAAGGCACTCCACTTCTATTGTCGCGCTGCTCTCGACTTGACGCGAGAAAACTCTATGATTTATAGCAGCTCCACTGGAAATTAAAAACCGGCCAAGTGCGAGTCGGATCCGTACCAAAAACTGCAAAAAAAAAAAGTTTATTGTAAGGGAGCCCCAATATATATTACATATACATATCCTCACGCCTGTATTCCCGAGAGGGGTAGGCACTAGGCAGAGCACATGAATTCGAAAATTCAGTGCCACGTTTAGCGATTTCATGGTAACCAGATGGTTAAACGTGATATTGCAGTGACAGGTTGCTAGCCCGTCGCCCACAATACACTAACCCTTTCCCAGAGTCGATTCTTACGACACCCACGGGAAGAAAGGGGGAGGTGCTGTTCTAACCCGGCACCACACGTTAAAGTAGATAATGAACTAAATAATCTGTCAAATGTCTACCTTTTACCGTTATCAACCCAAAAACACCACAAAATTCACGATTGTTGTGTAGGAGCCCAACCGTAAATCATATTTTTATTGAATTTTTAGTACCTATTTGTCATTCCGTGTGGTGTCGGGCTTAGAAACCTCTCCATTTCTTCCGTGGATGTCGTAAGAGGCGACTAAGGACAAAGGTTAAGGTATACTTTAGGGGACAGGCTAGCAACCTGTCACTATTGTACCTGCCACCTCAAAACCTAAAAACTATTATGCTAGAAGTGGCCACAAAACGTGAAATAGTCATCGTTTTGTCTATGTAGCGTTTTGTGTGCTCTATACTCTGGGGATACAGGCATGATTGTATGTATGTATGTATGTATGTATTTGTCGTTATAAGTATAACAGACTTATGCTTACCTTCTTATCTAACACAGAGAATTAGCTATTTATTACATAAAAATCTAAAGTCAAACTTATCTTCAAAAGCCTTAACTTAAACGTCTAACTAATTACCTTAATTAATCGACATTAAGTGTTGGCCGTTAATTGATACCGGGTATCCTAATTAGGGGGATGTATAAATAATAAACAATAATAAATATGGCAGCTTTAATAATGCAGCGGCGATTAGTAATCATACCGGCTTGGGGCACACTGGGAGGGAGAAATTGAAGAACTTAAAAAATATAATATGCATTTAAAAACTATCAAGGCGGTTAGAAACGGACCAAGAGCAAAGAAAAGTATACAGTTGTCAATAAACTAAAAAAAAAACTTCACTTTCTTATGCCTACCTTTTCTTGTGAAAAGGTAGAAAGCGGCACGGTAATCAATTTCCTTGACTGTACTATCGAACTGATTCCTGACCCACCGCAGAACGTCGTCACAATAAACGTCATAAACATTTCCTTTGTCAAGCAATGCAATGTCACTATGACGTTCACTGTGAATAGGTTCTATTGTGGGTCAGGAATCAATTGGTTCGATGGTACATCGTCACGCCTGTATTCTCAAATGGGGTAGGCAGAGCACACGAAACGCTCCATAGACAAAACCATAACTATTTTACGTTTCGTAACCACTTGTAGCATTTTTTTTGGTTTAGGTAAATCTGTTTCTCTAGTTGCCTCTTACGACATCCACGGAAGAAATCAAGTGTTACTATCCCGACACTACACAGAAAAAAAAAACAAAAAATAGCACATTCCTGAGAATTCATGCCCCCCCTCCCCCCTCACGCAGTTATAAAAACAGTGCAACCCCCCGCGCGCCCAGTGCGCCCCGGACCTAGCAACCATCTCTCAGCATTAGTGTTTTGATGCCCCGACTGAATTATTCACAAATTCATAAATCCACCCCCCCTTCTGACGCAAACCCCCCCTTGCGCAGCTTAGAACAGCGTAGCGGGTGCAAAAAAACCGCTATACCACTACCACAAATAGGGTAGACCAGCCATTCTCAAAGTGTGTTCCGCGGAACCCCAGGGTTCCGTGATGTCCCTGATGGGGTTCCGCAAGAATTTAGAAAAAAAAACAAAACGCCATTCTCTGATCGAAAGTTTTGACGCGGCGAATACATGAACGGGTGGATAAATAATACTTTTAAAAACTGCTGTTTTTTTTGTAGGGTTCCGTCAAGTGTTTCACTTTCCAAAAGGGTTCCGTCACTAAAAAAGTTTGAGAAACGCTGGGGTAGACGACTAAAATTACTACTTAGTCCGTGATATAGATTACCAAAAAACATTGAAAACATATTTTTTATTTTCTTTGACAAACAAAAAATGACGATAATACAGCGCTGAAGTTTCGCGTGACATCACTATATGGTACAATTTTTACTTATGTGTGACGTCACAAGCCACCCAGAAGTTTGATGATCTAACTCTTGTCAATGTTTAGTTATTTGACTTGAAACAAGTGTCTCATATTTTTCATAATCTTACTAACAAACTAATTAGAAATATATTTTTTTTATCCCAGTCGACATCCCCATTGCTATATAATGTTTTAACTTCCGCGAGTCTCACTCATAATTATATCTACGCGGGACTTAATCACGATTTTATTTACCTTCTCGACGTTGCAGCCGCGTTACAGCGACCGTGATCACGAGACTCAACTCAACTCGTGACCACGGTCGCTATAACGCGGCCGAAACGTCGAGAAGGTAAATAAAATCGTGATTAAGTCCCGCGTACATATAATTATCCCCATTGCTATCGTAAAATACATTTATCTACATTTATATCATAGGTTAAGGTATACTTTAGGCGACAGGCTAGCAACCTGACACTTTTGTACATGCCACCTCAAATCCTAAATAATACTATGCTAGAAGTGGCCACAAAATGTGAAATAGTCATTGTTTCATAATGTCCTACTACACTTATAGAATCAATAATCAAACTTCCTACATTTTCCTACATTGCCACAAAAAATCTGACCACGTTTGATATCGAGCACTGAACGTGACGATACAGCACCGCGGCGCCTCTGTCAGTGCGTTTTAAAGAAAAATTTGAAGCGTTTTTCAACAAAGTGAACTAGCTACAGAATTTACTCTGTGACGCTTGCCTCCCACCCATCCGTCAAAATCATCCCCCGTGTTAATTTTATTTAAGGAAACAGACTGCTACTATTCGTATATATCTGATAGGTATTTTCTTTGGGATAAGGTGAAAATAACGTAAATCCATACAAAAGTTAGGCCAGATTTGATTGGAACTTCATCCGCACAAGCCAATGCGTTCGCATAACGCCATTGATGTAGATTAAGTTGACAAAATCACTTATACCTCTTCCATCTGTTTTCAAAACTAAAAGTATGCTAGAAGTGCCTGCGAAGCCTGAAATAGTTATAATCGTGGTTTCGTCTAAGCCATGCTTCGTGTGCTCTGCCTACCCCATTTGGGAATATAGACCGTGATTTTAATGTAAGCATCTCCACACGCAAAGCAACATCATGACTAGTTACTTGAATAAAATACTTATACCTACCACAATTTCAGGATCAGAGAGATGAAAGAGGTACGGTCAAGGACTTTAATTCATGAGCCACCTTAGAACCTTTTCAAAGAGAAAATTATTACGATGTCCCTTGATAATTAATGAGATGTCACTATGACGTTTACTGTGAATTGGTTCCATGGTGGCTCATGAATTAAAGTCCTTGACTGTACTTATAACAGTGACAGGTTGCCAGCCTGTGGCCTTAAGCATACCTTCTATTTCCTTAGTCATCTTTTACAACGTCCATTGAAGAAATGAAGTTATTTTAACATCACACGGTCAAAAATTTCCGTTAAAATTTACAATATGCAGCACTTAACAGAAAAATAGTAGGATAGAATGTGAGAGTAAGTATCTGTTTGTATCCTGCTCTCACTCTTCAACAACCACTAAAGGGATTTGTATCAAAATTGAAGGTAATTCGAATCCCGACAAAGGAAATAAGACTATTATTTATTTATACTACAAAAAAGCATTAATTTCGGACGAAGCCGCGAGCAACAGTTAGTAATACCACTAAACTTACAAAGCGACGTCATACTCCAATTCAGCTACTTACCTGCAAAATAAATGAAATATTAAATACATAGACAAACCAGTTCAGTTATAACTATGTAGTACATTTTGTATTCAGTATTTGAATGTACGTATTTGAATTCAGGTAATTATTTTACTCTGCCAACTTCCAACACAGTCGGCAGAGGTGGAACAGTAAGATAGTTACGAAGTCCAGAGTTGACAGAACATTATATGTAGAAAAAATAAAAACCGGGATACGTATATGTCGCAGGCGGATTGTATAATCCGCCGTTTTACATAACGCCTAGCCGTTTTGCAAAACAGCGCCGTTTTGTAAAGCGGCGGCTCAACGTTCAGCCGGATTGTAGTTGTGAAACGTTCTTCAAAAAGACGGGCTACGTTTAGCCGCATTGTACTACTACCAATATTTTAGGGTGACCATGAAATGTTGAAAGTGAAAATATTTAAACCAAGGTGTTTTTAGTTAGTAGTTGACTTATTAAAAAAATAACTTCCGAGCTTTTATAAGAAAAAAAAAACTAACCTCGAAGGTCAAGGCGGGAGCGAAGCGCGCTTCGCTCGCGCCTTGGCCTTCTAACCTAACCTGTCCGAGTCGTATCCTCTCCGAGGTGGTCTTCCTCGCTCGCTGCGCTCGCTCGGTCAAAGCGGCGGCTAATCTCTTGCCGTATTACATTATGCCTAGCCGTATTGAATAACGTTTAGCGCCGAATTCATATAGATAAATAATTCTTCCTTTATTCCTCTGAGGTGTTAGCTCATTGAATTGTATAGGGAGCGATATTGATATGACAGATATATGTTCTGTAACAGATATCTTACCGTATCTGCTTAATGTGTGACGGGTTTTACTATAGTACTGTTTGCCATCTGTCGCCTACGCAGCGGGGCGCGAAATAATGAACAAAGTTCAGCGACGATGAGTGCGTCAGCGCCGATGCAACGGCAACAAGTTAGATTGTTTGCGCGGTCAGCGTCTAACCCCGGGGTATTAGCCAACGTACCATCGCGAACAGGGATTGTTGAGCCACTAACCTATGTTTGTAACTTGGTCGTGTAATACTAATCCAATAGCTGACATCTAGTCGGTCACTTCGCTCATTGATTACACGTCTAAATTGCGAACAGTGGCAAGTGGCTCAACAATCCCGGTTCGTAACTGTACTTACATACGTCTATATTCCCAAACGGGGTAGGCAGAGACTATTTTGTTCCACTTGCTACAATCCTGACATATTCTTTTGCTTCATCTACATGAACTAATCTCTTCACACAATACATGCTCGTCAGTTTCGGGTACTCTTGACCTGACCTGTTTCTAGAACGTCCGCGATTTGGTCACGGAACGTCCTTCTACGTCTTCCCCTTCCAATACACCCATCCACACTCTCCGTATAAATTCGTTTAGTAATTCTTTCATCCATCCTCTCTACATGATTAAACCAACTAAGCATATTTTTTTTCTATTCTACTCACTATATCTACTTCACCCCAGCTCTTTACCTTTCTCCTGTGTGTTCATCATGTTTCGAATAAAACCTCTCCATTTCTTCCCTAGACATCGTAAATGGCAACTAAAGAAAACAGGTTCAGATATGTTTTAATCGACAGGCTAGGAACCTGTCACTATTATACCTTCTAACTTGGAACCTAAAAAAGTATGCCTAAAGTGACACATACAAACATACATACATATCTTCACGCCTGTATTCCTATAAGGGGTAGGCAGAGCACATGAAATCAAAAATCCAGTGCCACGTTTAGCAAATTCAGGGTAGCCAAATGGTTAAACGTGATATTGCGGTGACAGGTTGTTAGCCCATCGCCCACAATACACTGACCCTTTCCCAGAGTCGACTCTTACGACACCCACGGCCTAAAAGTGCCATGCCTAAAGTGAAACGTCAAATATTCAAGATTTTGTTATGTTGCGTTTATTCAAGCACTATGTATGTATGTATGTATGTTAAAGATTTAATCATGCACGCTTCCTTATAGACAAAAATCCAATTACTCCAAAATTCAACACAGCTCCCAATCATTCAGAACAAATGTTAAAAAAACCCTTACGCAAAGGTGACAGGATCTCAATTTGCGTTATCGATCTGTCCACCTCACATCCCTATCATGGCCACCCTAAACACCAAACAAAGAACAGCGAAACTAAACTGTGTTACTGTGACAATAAAACACAGAACCACTTGAACTGTCTGGTCGTTAGGACTGTTTCGGCGCACGACGTAATTTCCTAAATGGGTGTCCACTGTCGTTGGGAGTTGAGTTTTGTTTAAAGGTTTTAGGGTTGTTTTTTCGATGGTCACGGGCGGTGTTTATGGTGTTTTGTTGCTGGGTTGTATTCCCCTTGAGTTGGCATTGTAAACAAAACGCCTATTATAATGCGACTGGACTGCCCTAGGGATGGGGTTTGTCGATAGAATCAACATGTCGATATTTGTAATAGATAGTCGATATAGCGAGGTGTCCTGATGACTAACAGTTTTTGTATTCGAAGCTCGCAACTTTCAGACTTACGTAATTCAAATTTACCATAAGCTATACGCTGGTGAAAATCTTCGTAGAAAACCTACGTATTTATAATTAAATGCATACATCACACTTGTATTCTCAAATGGAGTAGGTAGAGCACACGAATCCTTTCGTAACCTCGTTAAAAATAGAGTACATTCTACGGCACCTAACTTGGCAAGGATTTGAAGGAGTGGGGGTGAGTTCGCAAAAATATGCACGTGATTCGCTTTTTGTGAAATAAACTACGTTACTCGTCTTTATAAATGGATATAGAATTAAATAACTAAAACTTTAAAAACACGATAATTAGGAAAATTCTTCTCTTTCAAATATTAAAGTTACTTTCACAAACTTTGTGGATTAAGTTTGTAACTTTAATGTTATTGCTAATTTTAATAATGACAGATTTTTTGTTGTGAATGCTTAGGATAATTACATTAAAATGAACAGATAGCTTGATGTTTCCATGATTAAGTTATAAAAATTCATAATCTGGTAGAAAAACCGTTTGATTAAGTCACATACCCCTTTTCTATAACTTTCATTTCATTTGCATAAAATTTGAACCCTTTCCAGTGACATGTGACAGAGTTGACTAGACATACCTCTTTGTCGTATTTATTATTTACTCAAATAAATCCATCCGTTCATAAAAAAAGCCAGATATGTTTAAATCGACACCGACATTACTCTCGACATCTAAGGTTTTCAGGTTTTGTCCTGAGGTTCTGAATTCTGAAAAGTCAAAATTTCTCTAGATTGCAGTTAGATTTTGCTAATGTCGTCGGGATTTTCAATAAAACACAGGATAAATTTTAAAGATATCCTTAAATACTATTTAAACAAAGTAAAAATAATCTTCTTTTGGTAACTATTAGTTAATATAAAACTATAATAATACGTTATTGAGAGAAAATTCCCACACTCTATAAAATCTCCGGACCTTTCCATACAAATCAGGCCTATTCTCTAATCTTTTAATTTTTTCATCTGGCAACTATCGACATCAGAAACAACCATCGATATCGACATCCCCCGCGCAGCACTAGCCCATAAAATTGTGTAATTCGAACCGTTAGGTTAGTCCCCAAGATATATGGATGTATTATTTGATTGTCGAACGCTGTCCCAATAATTGCTACCGCGTGACGGCACGTTACCGCTGGTAGTTAGTGATCGGGTGAATGTGATAAATGATATTTTTTGGGAATTTTACGTAATTGCTTTAACTATATTCGATTGCAAATATTGAATCTAATGGGGGTTATTATTAAGTAAGATTAAGGTTAGGATTTAGTCCACCAACTACTATGTATTTATTATGCCTGTTTCATTTGTTTTTTACAAGCTTTTATTTAACTTTATTTTTGTAAGTATGTATGTTTGTATGTTTACAAATCTTGCAAGGAAGATTTGAACGACTTCCAATAAACCGATTGAGCTGAAACTTGGTATACCTACGCAAATTCGATGACAATACAATATTCCGGCAGTAGACTTCTGGTGGCCCAGCCAGGACTGTCTCCGATGGAGGGAACTCTTCAACGGTTGGTCTGATTGATTTGAAATCTGGTGCACATAATCTAGGGTGGATGACAATGAAGTACAGTTGGCCAAAAAAAGCTTGTATCGAAAATTAAATTTTTGTTGGTAAATTTATTACGTACACCTGAAATTATGCTGAAATGGCGACCAAGGATAGGCAAATATATAGGTTAACCACATCGCAAGAGCCATTAAGGTATTTTTGTCATAAGAGGCGACTTATGACATCCACGGAAGAAATTGAGAGGTTGTATCCAACCCGATAACACGACAAAAAATCTGAATATCAACTGCATTACAATCGCAACGAATCCGACTATAACTCGTAATGCAACCGCCTGCATGGCTCCAAAAAACAACCCCATCAAACACACGTATTAAAAACCGACAACTAGAATAATGTCGTTAATGTTTATTGTAAATATAATTACGAATAATATATGGCGTACGGCCCCTAGCTTTGTTATCGAAAAGCGCGGTTGGCAAAGGGGACAGTGGTGTATTAAAAAGTGGGCATGACACGGCTCAAGGCGTTCGCTTGTATTACCCTGTACTACTAAAATATTATCATGGGTCTGATCATCAGCACTTTCCAGCTTTGGAGATCATCAATCCACTGTCTGAGGATGAATTGATAGTATTTGTTGTACATTACTTCACCATGTTTATTGTATCCTCTCTTTTTGTCGGTCTCAATAATTTCGTTTCCTCTCTGCCTCTCAAAGGTTGGCTGTAAGAGATCCCTTAAGGGATAAGTCCGCCTTTGTACGTCACCATTTCATTTGTATTTAATTTTTTGTTTTTTGTATTTCGAGTTTTTCCTTATGTACAATAAAGTGTTTACTTACTTACTTACTTACCTCTACTTTTGCTGATGCGGACCCCACTAACTTGTGTACTCGGTTACGTAGATTGCTATGCTACAGCGTTGTGTTGCAGTGGACAGTCGATGACTTTAGTTCTGTCGGATCACTTAGTTATGAATTCGATCTTTCGGAGAAATTTCAAGAGCCTTTTCCATAGTGGCTATAATTACGCACATTTGAATGTCAGTTTTGATCATCTATACTTGTCAATTATTATAACGAAACCCACTGCGTTTAACAATTGCTTAAACCAAATAACTATTTTGCCCACTTCTAGTAGTGTGAATATTTTGTGATTAGGGATTGCAATCCGGTCCGGCGGATCCGGTAATCCGGCGGATCCGGCGTGTTTTTGGACCTACCGGATCCGGTGAGTTGGTGCCGGATCCGGTGGCGGATCCGGTAAACCAAAAAATATTCGAAAAACGTGACAGAAACGTGACAAAATGTGACGGATACAGCAGACGAAAATATAGATTCCGATTCCGATTCTGATTCCATGTCATTATCGGCAATAGAAAAAAACATTACATTAAAAGAGGAAGTAAAAAATCAAATCCTGCAAGAAAAAAAAGGGTATAGGGGGAAAATTAAAGCTAAAAAGTCTAAAAACGAAAAAGATTATGAGAAAATACTCAAAAAGGAAATGACTGCGTATGAAGTAGAAGGAGTAAAAGGAATACTATAGTATATATAGGATTACTTGTCGCTGATCTGCAGTTACTTAATGGCGATTAGGCCAACCAGTGTTGAGGCAGAAAGGGCCTTTTCTGCTGCAGGTTATATTTGTAGTCCCATCAGAAGCAGATTAGGAGACAGTACAATCAACACTGTATGTTTTTTTTATCGTTTTTTCAGGCACAGAAATAATAGTCACTCATATTTTTGCATTGCAAAAAAATGCTTCTTGTTTTATTGTTTATTCGGATTATGTTGTAATGAAGTTGATGTTTAAAGTACAAATTTAAAAGACTGTTTTACTAACTTAAGTATGTGTAGATTATTACTTAAGTTGTTTCAGATATTTACAGGAAACTTCCACCCCTCACTTTAGGGAAATGGGGGGTTTTGAAGAGACAAAAAGTAGCCTATGTCACTCTCTATGCCCTAAACTATCTCTACCTAAAAAAATCACGTTAATTCATCGCTTCGTTTAGCCGTGAAAGACGGACAAACAAACAAACAAACACACTTTCACATTTATATGTATGTTAGTAAGGAATAAAGATAAGGATTATCAAAACTAAAAATCACTGCCGGATTGAAAATGATACCGGATTGCAATCCCTATTTGTGATTGTACACATTTCACCATGTTTCTTGAAGCATCGCTTTTTGTCGACCTCAGTAATTAAGTTTCTTCTCTGTCTCTCAAAGATCGGTTATTTTTTGTATTTGTACAATAAAGTTACTTACTTCTTTATTCACACGATTGCCAACTTCTATTAAAAAAAGATGTCACTTTCCTTGCTCCAAACTAACCCCTCATTTGCGACTAAACTTAAAAACCCACCGATATCTTTCTAGATCTGTTACACTTTTGTATAGATAAGTGACCAAGGGGACTGATAGTAACGTTAGTTCGATAAGGTACCATAGCGGTGGGGCCCGCATACAACCATTTCCGATTAAGGTAGATTGACAATGGGCCAATCAACTAATCGACTTCTTGTTGCTCGATGATTGATGATGATGATACCGAGCTCTGTTCTGTCAACTGTCCGGGTCGCTGAATCGTGACCTACTATGATACGCTTGGGTCATTTCGCTGATTTATAAACTTAGGTGCTGTCTATTTATTTGCTTCGTAATGCCTCAAAATTCTAAATTCTAGAATTCGAAAAACATGATAGAACACCATGACATTGTCACGCTTGGTACCCACTTCCAGCCTAGTAAAATTATAGGTTTAAATACAGTTGGAAGAATTATTTCCCGTGTGGTGCCGGGTTAGAATAGCACCTCCCTCTTTCTTCCCGTGGGTGTCGTAAGAGTCGACTCTGGGAAAGGGTTAGTGTATCGTGGGCGATGGGCTAGCAACCTGTCACTGCAATATCACGTTTAACCATCTGGTTACCCTGAAATTGCTAAACGTGGCACTGGATTTTTGAATTAATGTGCTCTGCCTACCCCTCTTGGGAATACAGGCGTGAGGATATGTATGTATGTATGTATGTATGTGGAAGAATTATAATAGTGACAGATTGCTAACACACCAATATGGCTAGCATCTTGTCACCATTAGGGGCAGCGCAGACGACAGACTTTTGTGCGATCGAGTCTGCGGAGCAATAAAAACTCTGAATGGAAACTGTCAGCGCGCCATTCAGAAATTTTATTGCTCCGCAGACTCGATCGCGCAAATGTCTGTCGTCTGCGCTGCGCCTTATACCTCAATTGGCTTCAAACGTGTCTGGGCATGGGTTTCGACTGTCACGCGTTACTATTATTTGTTTCAAAATTGAAGCGATTGTTATACTGATTGATATATAAGGTGCTAACAAATTAGTCACGGATATTTTTACAGCTGATAGTCCTCGATTTTAGGAGTACATTTAAGTATGAAACATCATAGGTTTTATTGTGGTTTTTTGGAGAAAACTAGGAAACAAATTTGTCACGTTAAAACATCCTGTTAATAAGATAATTAAATGAGACCTCTTTAGACATTCTAGAACCTCTTTAAACAATCAACCTACAGTCATCCCGCTGAGTCAAAATGACATTTACGAAAAAAAAATTTTGACGTGACATGCTAGAGTTGCGAGGTGTCCCGATTTCCGCGGAACGTCCCAATTTTCACGAGTCATAAAATGAAAAATTAGTATCATTCAAAAAAATGCATACAAATAATTCAAAATAGCACGTATTACATCATTAGCGCTAAAGGTAATTGAATTTAAGTTTAAAGGTTTGTTTTAATTCAGGAATAACATATTTGCTTGGAGACCGATCTCGATGCAACTACTCCTGGCGCCATTTAGTCGTAGAAATGTGTGTTTTTTGTTTGTCCAGATCTACAACCTTAAATCCCAATTTATTTCACCATATGTACCTACCGATTTAAACAAATCGTACCTAGCAACACTAGACATGATAGACAGAGTTAACATCTGGACAGGTGCATAATAGGGTGATTATTTTAAAGAATAATTGTAAATTACTTTTTTGTTCGGTAAATTAAAACAATAAAATTATATACAAACGTTCCTTAATTACAGTTAAAAGTTAATTATTTTAATGTAATCTATTATCTCTTAAAATATCCGTGACTAATTTGTTAGCACCTTGTATAGACTAACTGTGTAACTAGAGACGTCCGAAAATCTCTCGCACGTTTAGAACTGCTACTACACGAACAAAAGGAAAAACACACCCCTTTTGTTTAATTACAACCACACAATGTAACCCGATATTCGTGTCAAAATTCCGAATTAGGAACCAGTAAATCAACCCTGAAATTGCTAAACGTGGCACTGGATTTTCGGATTCATGTGCTCTGCCTACCCCTCTTGGGAATACAGGCGTGAGAATATGTATGTATGTATGTAAATCAACCTAAAATCAATCTAAAACTCGCAACTGTCGTCCAAATGTCTTGACAACAAATGTCATTGTTGCCTGCCACGGTTCGAGGGGTGGAATTCAATATGCGCTCGGATTAGTGTGTTTATAACAAGTCATTTATCAATGCTATTACTACCCCAGTTTTGGTGTCAATATCAGTGCGCTTGCGAGAATCTTCTGTTGCTATAAATGCGAAAGTGAGTTCGTCTGTCTATCTGTCGGAGCCCGCAGCACTATTGTCTAACGCACCAAAAATCTACAACGCTTTTAATTTGACAGTTGAAACCAATAATCAATGTTTAAATTTCAAAGCGAACTGACACTGAAACTGTCAAATTAAAAACGATTCACGCTTTTACCGCTTTTAATCTTAAAATAATTTTAAACAAAAAAAAAACGACTTCAAATTAGCAATATTTGAAAAGTATTCTGTTTACTGAATGTAAAATCTTGACTTCATCTACAAATTACCGAAAACGCCGTACATCTCCATATAAAATTTGAAGAGTTCCCTCGATTTCTTCAAGTTTCCATCATCAGATCCTGGTTTCGTGCAAATGGGACCAATTTCGAGTTATACCCTTTCGATCAAAAAAAAATTTTGAAAATCGGACCACGGGTTTTCGAGTTATCGAGTAACATACACACAAAAAAAAAAAAAAAAAAAAA